>OZ005742.1:155666215-155867396 GCA_963930735.1 Dioctria linearis | reverse complement strand
AGGGAATAGAAACTAGTGATTGGGATCCAATAATCATCCACCTCGCAGCACAAAATCTGCACCCAACTACACATCAATTATGGGAACAAAGCCTCTACAACAGAATAGGCTTACCGGATCTACAAACACTAACAAAATTCCAAGAATCACGCTTCAGATTATTGGAAATGGTCGCAAGCAAAAATACGTCGTCCGATACGACACTGAGAAAGCAATTCTGATCCAAGCCTACATATGGGCTATACAACGAAAGACGAAATCCAAATACACCATGTATTCATTGTGGAAATTACCGCTCTATGTTTCAATGTCCAAAGTTCAGAGAACTAACTATTGGACAACGGCACGACGTCGTCAAACGCAAAATTTTATGCAAAAATTGTTTGTCACATAATCACACCACGCTAAACTGCACGAGTAACAAACAATGTTACCATTGCAAAGAAAATCACAACACGTTGCACCACTACGAACAAAATCCAGGAGCAGCGAATTCTCCACTACCCAATTCAAATTCCCCATCTACTCAAGGGGAAGAAGAACAACTACCAAGTTTTTTCACCTCCAATGTACAAAGACCTTTACTCTTAACAGCTCTGATTAAAATCTCCTCATCAGCAGGAAAAGCACACACTTTCAGATCACTAATAAACTCTGGATCACAGGTCTCCATCATGACCGAAAGAGCGTACAAAGGCCTCATTCTAAAAAGCTCTCCCACTGAACATAAATTAGTCGGCTTGGGCAATACACGGACAAACAAAGTCCAAAGCCAAACAAATGTCACCATACATTCACTACGCACTAACTTCAGTACAGAAATAGACATGATAGTGATCAAAATCATCACTATCGTATCACCATATGAAACTATTAATACAACCAAGTGGGAGCACATTCAGAACCTCACATTGGCAGATATTACATTTTCCACGTCTGGAGAATAGACATTCTACTGGGAGTAGACATATATGCTAAAATCACCATTGATTGTTTAAGGAAAGGATCCACGAATACACCAATATCACAGAACACAAAACTAGGCTGGATTTTGATTGAGAGAATTCCTACTCAAGAAGTCCTATCGCTGCTGACTACTCTCACCACTACCAAAGTGAAAATAAAAAATACAAAGACTACATCATTATCATGTCTACTCTCACCAGCGCCATCTCGAATACTCTTAGCAAACTCACAGTTGCAGCAGAATGACAAAATGAGAAATTCAATTTCAATTCAATTTCAATTTCATTTATTTGGTCATAATTTGCACAAATAAGAAATTTCTTTATTTATGTACATATCTATGAAGTTGAGAAAACAGTAATTTTGATTATATATGGTAGCAAAAATGTATTAGAAAGCTAGATAATAAAGATAATAAAGATAAAGATAGAGATAAAATGAACGCCGAATCTATTTGAATTCAAAATGAGTAAACTTAGTTAAAATTAGATAGACTCTGAGAAAAAAATTAAACTAATCTAATATAGCATTGGTCAGTGGCCTGTGTAATGTGCTTTCAGCAATACCCTGAACAACCTCAACGATCCCGCACGCCTTATGGTAGTAGGAAGAGAATTCCACAGGATGATGGCATGAACAAAAAATTAACGCTTGGATTGCAAACAAGAATATCTAGCCACTAGGCGATTAGTTGTGCGCGCAGAACGTCGAAAAAACAAGTTTTTCTTTCAAAAAGAAAGGCTTGCCATTCAAAATCAAATTGATTAAACATATATTCAAGCGAATTTTCATATACGAGGAAAATGAACACCTAAGGAACTGATCGGCGAACTGGGATACATGATCAAACCGGTTAAGTTTATATACATACCGTACTATAGAATTAAAGCAGACATTAAGTTTATTTTTTTGGACTTTTTGCCGGGTTAAACTTAATTTTGTTCAAGAAATAATTTTTTGGGATTCTCCGGTATATAGCAAAAGCTAAAAAATGTTCTAATTTGTTATTTTATCACACAACCCATTAATTTTTGGTGACAAGTTTCAAGTCTTGGTTTGACTCATCAACAGGTCCCAAATAGCGAAATTGGGTGATTTGAAAAGCAAATGAAAAAAATGAAAAAAAGAAGAAAGAAATGAAAAGTTTGAGAAAAATAGAAAAAACTATTTTTTTATTTATTACAAAATTGTAAAAAAAATTTTAAGAAACAGATTCATTCGAAGGGAATCGAACCTGTATATGTATAAGCCACGCAGTGGGCTGAAAATAAAGTAGAAAAGGAAGAAGAAGAAGCGTTTCGTGTCAGCAGAAAACCTTACACTCATAGGTGCAGCTTGGTTTTCTGCCTGCTGCAGATGCTTGAAAATAGATCAAACTGATCTCTTCTCATATAAACTCAGAATAAATTCTGGGTGTGAATTATCTGAGGAAAAAACACTCCTATACAAGCCCAGGAGGAAAAATAAATAAAAAGATAACTTTTTTGGAATTTTTACCGGGTTAAACTTAGTTTTGTTCAAGAAAGAATTTTTTTGGGTAAACGGTAACGGTATACAGCAAAAGCTAAATAATGTTAAAAAAATCTGTCTGCAGCTGGCAGAAAACCAAGCTGCACCGATGAGAGTAAGGTTTTCTGCTGACAAGAAACGCTTCTTCTTCTTCCTTTTCTACTTTATTTTTCAGCCCACTACGTGGCGTATACATATACAGGTTCGATTCGCTTCGAATGAATCTGTTTCTTAAAAAAAAATTTACATTTTTTTAATAAAAAAAAAAATAGTTTTTTCTATTTTTCTCAAACTTTTCATTTCTTTCTTCTTTTTTTCATTTTTTTCATTTGTTCCCCAAGTAGCAATTAGCAGTTGTGGATCAGTTCGGAGAACGATTCCAGGATTACCTGTATTTTCTTCGAACCATTCGCAAATGGCTCCCACAACCTAGCTCACAACAATTTGACAACCAAATTGGCGGAAATATCTAGGTTCGCATAAGCATGTGACAACCAGTTTGGTTGCGAGTGAGAACCACTGTATGGTTGCAGGAGTTGGTTAGGACTTTGTCTCCGAACTGCATTATAACTACCATGAAATAGTTGTGCAAACCATTTAGCAGAACTATTTGGCAACTACTATGCGGCAATGCGAGAGCGAAACATATATACAAAAGCATATCTACTGAACGCACTAATAAAATAAAGAGATGTGCATATAATATTTTATGATAGAAGGTACACATAATGAAACGACAAGATGAATTCAAAGTCTAAGATTCTTGGTCTTCATAATAAAGATTATATAATAATAGGATATTATTTGCTAGGATTTATAATGTCGTTTTGGTGAAAGGTATATTTTACAGGCAATAGCATTTTTTATGTGAAAGTGTGTTAAATACCTCGGAAAATAACAATGCGGCGCAAAAAAAAAGAAATATTTATTAGATAACATTTTTATTTAAGAAATTAAAAAAACTGTAAGACTGATATAGTGCATTAAAATTGCTTCTAGTACATAGAGAATGCTTGGAAAAATCAAACATACTATTTTATAATATAAAATGATTACTCGAATTAGTGACTAAATGAAATTTTCATTTGCCAATTATTTCCAAAATGTACAAACGGCCATTTTCTCTAATAAATATGGCGGAGGTACATATATGTGCTATCCACAAGTATTCATTTGTGGCTAACAACTACGGCGTTGTGTATCACAACTATTCGTTTGTGGATCGTAACTACTTAGTTGTGTCCCATCAATTAATTTATTACTACATGTGTCTGTAAGCTTGCGGCTCGTACCGTCAGTTTTCAATCAGAGCTATTTATTTGCAGTCCACCACGCTGCCTGTGATTGTTGTTTTTTTTTATAACTACTGACTGGTCGGCTGTGAAAACATCGAATTCACCCTTGAAGTTATCATTAAGTGGGATCTATTCTACCGCAGAACAAAGTGTATGTTATCGTGCTAAACTGTATAAAATTTGTAAAATGAATATCTTTTATCGAAAAAAAAGCTGTGTTTTAAATATGTGAAATGTGTTGAGAATATTCATAAAACGTAATGCCCCAATTGAAATGAATCCAATTGAAAGGATTTAAATGAATTTGTGTTTCTAATTTGTAGTGAATTAGTGTTAAGAAGCTCTTTTAGGAATATAATTTTCTTGGTCACAACTATTAGTTGTCTCTGACAACCATGAGGTTCTGTTCCGAACTGCACAGTTGTAACCAACAGCCACGTAGTTCTATTCTATTTAAAGTTGTCAATCACAGCCATGTAGTTGTATTCATAACCACAGGGCTATATAAAAACTGTCTGTTTCTCATGAGAGCATCAGAGTTGTAGATTAGAGCGAAGTAGTGGCTTTAAGAACTGCTGACTTGTAGGTCACAACTATGTAACTCTTTTATAGCTGTAATTCACAACTAAATGGTTCAATTAACGGCTATAGGGTTATCATTCACAACCACGTAGTCGTTCTGAAAACTATATAGTTGTGATATTGCAGTTCTGCTGAGTTATATGGTTGTAACCACGTTTTTAAGATTTACTCCTATCTAATTTCATTTAGGAATTTGTTAATTCAGCAGGAAATGAATAATTATAATATCGTCGAGACTATTGAAGATGGTGATAAATTACTGACTGTCGTGCCATCCTTTGGGAGAAGGACGGTATTCTATATTGGCCTTCTCATAAGAAAAACGTTGACTCACTTCGGAAGAGATGCATAATTCCTGGATCAGATTGGTCAACAGAAAAGTGCATTGTTAAAAGAGGAGACATTGAAAATTTGAGTAAGTCTCCACCTTTTCTTTTCATTCCAAATTATGTTTACCCATCAAAAATATTAAAATATATTATACGCATTCCAGGTGATGCTCTAAAAATTGAAACAAAATATAACACGTAAACGATCACATCCTATCCTAGCTTCACAGCTTAGAAACTATGATGAAGAATTGGGTTTTCCTGTGCCTTTATACCAAATTAAAAATAATTATTAATAATTAACATAAATTTAAAATATAGCGAAAATTACAAGAAAAATCCACTATTTTAATTTCAACTAAAAATTCTGATAATGTCTTGGAAAATGTTGAGATTGTTCGAAATCCAACTACATCTCACAATATCATGATTATTTCAGAGGAAGTTACTCTTGGAAGTAATGCCGAAGGAATATCCAATGATGAACCTTCTGATGTTGGTGTCTCAACCAACAATGGCATTTCTCTTGCTGATTTCCTGTGCTCTCAGTGAGAAAAAAATCATTGTAAAATTGAAAATAATCAGCTTATTTCAAAGATTTTCAAATATGAAATTGCTTTATTATAAGTTCTTTTTACCTTAAAGGGAATCTAGTTATAATAACAGTGACAAGTTTTAAACCTAAATCAATAGGATGCCCTTTAATTCAATATGCTCTATTATCAAAACATTAAAATTTGACGCATTGTTTTAATATGAAGCATATTGTTTTAAAAGTGCCCATAGTTAGAAAATAAAGTGGTCCTGTTTAGTTTAAAGTGAATATAATTTTACATATTTATTGGTCGTTTTAAATCAAAATGACTTAAACTTTTAATTTATAGTGGAATCATAACATTCTAAAGCTAAAATCTCTTTGAAACAAAGTTATTTAACTTAAATGAGATCTTTGGTGAATGATAGATACAGTTTTGAAATAAAATGAAATGGTTTAATATTTCAAGATAAATGAATATTTATTTTCATTTTATCGTATTGTACATTAGGTATTTAAAAACTATACTTCACAATGAACCTAGAAATAAAATAAGTTACATATCCTTTTTTTTACATTTTTAAATATATTTTTATAAGTACTAAAGATATTAAAGAAGAAGACGAACAAGTATTTGTATAATGCTCCTTTAACCAATTTAATATTTTGGAATCAGCGGACAGCGTTTCTGCGTCGATATTAAACTGGAAAAGAAATAGAGGTTATTTTGAACTTATAAATTGACTACAATTGAAACGCACTGTTTGTTTTTTCCACAAAAAGAGTTTTTCCCGAAATTCTGCTCTTAATGCCACATTGGGAATCACCTCAGCAATATCCTCCTTTGACAGATACCTTAAACTGCGATAAATTAAACCACAATCTGAAATTTACTCATATTTTAACAGAATATATTTTATAAAAATTATTACCTTTTAACTCAGGTAGTAAGCAAATTAGACCGAATTCTTCCAATAGAGCTTGCAATTTCTTGTCATCATCATGTTTTGGTTCACAAATTTCACCCGTGTTGTTTAAGTCAGAGGCATGTTTTGGTGCCGGTTCACTTAATATAAGAACACCATTATCATCGATTGAAAATTGATAAATTCGGCAAAATTAATTCACTTATGCTCACTACACTTTTTTGCAAATTATCACCTTCTTGATTATTTTTTTCTTGAACTTTGAAGCTTATTTCAGCCATAGTAATAATTTAAAACATAAGTTAAACTTATGATGTTTAGCTACCGATATTTAACTCAGCTACTTTTCAACACAATTGCAGTTAAAAAACTTGCAAGTGCAAATTGATTTAAAGTGATATAGCTTTAAAATACCGAACTTCCTTTTGATTTATAGTAATCACTAAGTTTATTCGCATGTACTGTATAAAGATTACACGGTATATAGAAGAGAAGATATACTGTATATGACCGTGACGTATTTTACGCCGAATTCTTTATGGAAACAAAAACAATATTACAATAACAGTTCCAAAAATTGGCCCAAAATGCCGTCAGAAAAAAATACAACATCGCTGCACTTGTCTGAATGGTGAAATATGTTTTTTTTTCTTAGGTACTTAGGTATGGGCAGTCTTGCCACATTGGGCACTTTTTCAAAAAAACGTCGATATTTAATTATTCGCAATAAAACAAATATATTGTTAAAAATGAGCTAAGTTACTGGGTATTATGTATTTTTAGAATCGAAAGTGAATATATCCAGTTTAAAATAAAATGATAATTCTTCTATTATACATAAAACCAGGTCCGTAAAATAATTCCACATAATTTTAAATCAAATAGTTTTTCCCATTACGTCAGGAGTATTGAAATATCACTTTGTTTTAAGATTATAATCGTTTGTTTCTTGAGAGATATGGTTTCAGATTTCGCCCGTTTAATCAATTTATATTGCATTCCGTTTCTTTCAAATAGATTCGATTTTTTTCAAAGGGAAATTTACTTGTTTCAAGCATCCTCTTGAGCATTTTTGAAAATTTTTCAGTTACCTAAAAGTAATATGATATCAATTACTTTTTAAATGGACATATTTTTCTCAGTGTAACAGTTCAATGTTGATCGATGCTAACGGTCTCGAATTGCCATCAAACCACCGAATTCTGGTCGAAGTTAGCAAATTGGCACAACAGCAAAACAGCATGATAGCAGCAATTGCTCGTATTGAGATGCTTTGTGGATGCTTTCTACGAAGTAGTAAAATTGGCGGATATGAATTTCACGGTGGAAAGCAACACAAAATTTTTTAAGTCTATTGTGAAAAATAGTCACCGTCGATTTTGCGAGGAAAATGTAAAAATGTAAGCAAATCTAAAAAGTGATTTCTAAATTTCATTTCTAAAATTATATTATCTAAATTTAGAAAACCCTCCACCAATATTATAATGGAAAAACTTAGAAAAAAAGATGCCAGTGACAATATTGGAAGCAATTCTTTGTGCATTTCTGTCGGAGTACATAAGAATGACTTTGAGGGCGGCTTATCTTCACTGCACCATAGCGACAATAATAATGAGGGTTTTTTAGAGTGTGGTACATCTGCGGCGACCCAGAATGAAGAATAGTGGACATCTTCTTAGGGCCATAGGATGAAGACAAGAAGGGTTCATCTTTGTCCACTCAGATGAGCACAACCACAAATAATGAGAGTTATAATTCTGTTATATTTTTAAATGCTTTATTGAATTGAACCAATTTTGTTTAAATAAAATATATTTTTTGAGTTTTCATATACATATATACATTTTTCAGTTATTCTTTCAGATAAATTTCATTTTTTCATTTATTAAACTTCATTACACAAATCTAAAGTGTGAACTAATGGTATAAACAAAGACTCATTTTTTTGTACATGAAATAATTATTAACTTGCATTTAATGTCATTTATTGAATACATCTTTGGAGAAGATTTGTCATCACAATTCGATAGAAAAATATTAAGGTATGATGAATAAAGCGGTGCTTCAAAATAATTTTTAACTTTTTTTAAAGGAGAACCAAAAATTGCAGCCTTCAATTATAATTGCACCTTTCATTCCTACAATTACATTGCTTTTAGTCAAAATCCATCTATTATGCATTTCATTACTTAAATGTAAGCCATCCATGATTTGTACTTTATTAAATAACCCACTGTTGTTAATATTTTTCAAAATTGGAAATTTTTTTTGCTTGATGTTGGTTAAATTTGTTTGTTTTATTCAACTAATAAATATGCCTTGACACTTGCGCCAGGGGATGTTTTCCCATTCGCAATAATAATTTGATGTGATGGAGTGCATTTTCAAACGGATATGCATTTAATGTTGTCAAATTGCCGAATTTTTCAACATCGTCAACTAAATGACACAAATTGTGCACGTTACTGGTTATTGATCCTTCCCCATAGATTTCAATATAGTTCTCAATGAAGTCATTTAACATTTGTTTGGCCACCGCAAGACTGCGTACATAAATGTTACTGGAAAAAATCGTAATGGCACAATATAGCAATAAGAAATGTTCATTCAATTCAAAAGGTAAAGTGTCGTTTAATACTACAATTTAGATATAGTGAAAAAATGTGCGGTATTCTAAGCCTTTCCAGTATGAAAGGCAATCGAGGCCACGTACAGCACGATGAATTTCTTTTGGCATTCTACACTGTAATAAAAATTTGGTAATATTTCCCATATCCGAAGCTGACCACTTTCCACGTTTATTTTTAAATGTTGCTTGTGTCCATCCCTTTAGAAACATTCTCATAATTCCCAAATCTATAAGATGAAGAGAATCAGCTACAATAATATAATCAATCATATTAGTTGGAAGCTCTTCAATTGGTGAATCGGTTTGATGATGATCAATGTCAATTCTTTGACGAAAGGATTCGTCTGTTGTTTTAGGCCAATCAGTCCGTAGAAAAGTCATGCAATGACCATCATGAGACCATTCTCCGGTTACAGTACATTTTAGACATCCATTTGCACTGTTGAAATATGCAACAGCTGGAATGATATTGACACCATTAACAAACTAGCAGTAGCAGACTAAATAAAGCAATTATCACAACATAAACATAACTTGTACATACCTTTCAAAAAAGCTCTGGCTGGAGAATCGCAAATAAAGCAACGGATCTGTATATTTACTTGATGTCCATTTATTTGAATTCCATTAGGCAATATTGAAGTCAATTCATCAACAAATGGTTTTAAGAAATTTTTCACTGATGAGGGTTTCTTCGATCCGTGATAAATTCCTATAACCATAGGTTATGAAGATAGTATTTCATGAATATGGCACAAAATTGGCCAGAATTCGACTTTTGAAGCTACACAAATTAATATAAATATTCAATTATTAACTTAAGTCAACCCTTGACTCAACTTAATACCTTTGTATACTGGTAATCCGTCGATATTAAATGTTCAAGGAAATATCCATTGTTTTGCTTATATCACAAAAGTAATTTCCCAGACATACCGCTAAACCCTGGTGCCAGTAGAATCCTTTCCAATCGTCAATGATTGAAATTGAAATCTTTTGGGGTGTTTCTAGTAAAGTCTTTGCATCTACAGGTAGTTCTGCTAGTATATATTCATATTTTTTGCAGACTCGCAGTAAACTACTTATTGCAACATGTCTAATATTAAATTCTGTTGCCCACGTCGTTAAATCTAGTTGTAGATTTTTGGATTCATCCTCCTGTTCTACATCAATAGTACCAACATTATTTTCGATATTATCACCGGCACTGTCAAAATCTTCAATTCTTAAATTATTTTCACATGTAGTACTAAGTCTTACAGGTAATTCTACACTACTATTTACAGGATTTTGTATTTCACAAATATTTGAAGTGGAGGATTGCAAATTGACACTTGAATTCGATTCAAGAATAGTTTCTCGATTTGCTGTTAAGCGTAAACACGCTCGTCGTAAGTCTCTGTAGTAACTTCCACTATTTTTACAACTTTTGAATTTGCTTATTAAATCCATTTCACAAATCAAATTAAACTGAGCTTAAGCACAACTTGCTAGCATGAAATTCTAAGCAAAGATGACCGCGGCATTGAATATTTTGAAAAACCTAAAAATGTTGGTTCTGGGCAGAATAAAAGAATGGTTGTAAGAAGTATGTGACAACTACGTTTAACAACTATGGCTTGTAGTTCGGATTTGGTTACCAGGTCAAGTTCACATGTAGTCCTTACAACTCATTAAGCGAGTAAAATGATTCAAGGTTCGTATATGGACTAGGAGATATGTTCGCACATAGTTGTCACAACCTCAAAACGGATAGTTCCTAACTGGTTGTAAAAATAGGTTCCGGTATAGCTCTTAGAACTCCTTATGCGAACCAGAGGGTTGTCACAACTAAATAGATCACAGAAATGGTTCGCACAAATTTCTAACATCTGAAATTGGTTGTGAAACAGAACTAAGAAATTGCCAAATATTCACAACCAAACTTGTTATGGTGAGAAGGTTCTCACAACAGTGGTATAGTTCGCCACAACGGAATAGTTCTCGAATTGCTACTTGGGTTTTCAAATCACCCAATTTTGCTATTTGGGACCTGTTGATGAGTCAAACCAAAACTCGAAACTTGTCATCAAAAATTAATGGGCTGTGTGATGAAATAACAAATAAGAACATTTTTTAGCTTTTGCTATATACCGGAGAATCCCAAAAATTCTTCCTTGAACAAAATTAAGTTTATTGCGCGAGACAGAGTCAAGGTATATATATAGATTATATCACCCTGCGTGATGATTGGTAGTAACAGTGATTTACCTAGAGTGAACCGAGTGCTAAGTGGTGTATACGATGCGCTGCACCAAAGTTTGCGAAGACTTCCATATACCCTTCAGACTATATTGTTCGAGGTCGCCAACCGCCAAAAATCACTCCTACTGAAATCAGTGACAAGTGTTGATCACAGTGCGACAAGTTTTTTTTTTATTTTATTTTTTGGTTTTATTTTTTTTAATTTTGTCCGATGGAAGAACTCCTGGAAATTTTTAATTCTGAGTTTTTAGACTCCACGGATGCAGGATTATCACCAATACCAGCAATTGCCCCAGAGCTATTGGCACCCATGAAGAGGGTCAACACAATTAGCCCTCTGCCTCCTACGCCGAAGGGACCACGAAGGCTCCCTTCAGCCATCATACGGCCGCCCCCGCACGAGGTGCTGCCGGTGAAAAATTCAAGCCATTCGAAGCTTCGAAGCAAAATCAGCGGCACCCGGTATAAAAAAATTGCAAATTGAACCTAAAGCCAACGATGACTTTTTATTTTCCAAACAACCAGAAGATACGGCCCAGGTGTTAGGGTCTCTACACGACCTCTTCTCATCACGTCAGCAAAGAACCCAACACTTCCTCAGACATCATCCATCAACCAAGGCAAGGTGAGAGATCACCCCAATAAAAAAACGAGCGCGCTAAACAAAAAGTCCGGATTTCGCAAGTTAAAGACAAACTGGGTAATGCCAAGTCTTCCCGGGAATTTACATGAAATAACGCGAACCGAAATTGTCAAACCATCTAAATCTACCAATATTAAACCCCCAGCCCGTCAAAGCACTAAGGACAAACATCACACAGCACCCAAAACCAAAGTTAATAACACTGGTCGACCCAGGGAACCGTCAAGAAATCATGGTAAGAAGAAACGGCATCCTAGCAAAGGAAATGAACTGGCAACAAACATCATGATCCCGAATCTACAGGAGGATCTGTACAAAATACCACCAGTAGCCTCGTCTGTAACAACCATCCACAAGGCACCTACCAGTAGTGCTGAAATCCAAGCTGAAACTATTGTCACGACAGAAACAAAAGGGAGACAGAGTTGGCATACCACAAGGTATTAAAAATACCATAAAAGCCAGCCCAGACATGAAACTCCTGCTAAATACAATTGCTATGCCATGGAATGACATCATCAGCGCTAAAGCATACTACCGCCACAAGCTTCCGAATGGATCATTCATCAAATTAAAGCGAGAGCGGGATATGCTACACTTCACCTGCAAAATTTCCGTAAGTTGATTACAATGAAAATTTTATTACATACTCATACAATTAGCAAAAATTGATATTTCTCTAAAATCCATCCGATTCCTATCCAAAAATCCTCACGTATTTTGCGGTGCGGAGGATGTTCAGTCCACCAACTGTACATTCTTCACTCGATGGACAGCCGTTGTATTTCCTAAAAATAAACAAAAAAGAATTCACAAAGGATCAAATTCCAATGAGAAAAAAAATCATAATTCAAAATCTAATTTATTACCGACAAGTACTCCTCAAACTTCCGACAATATCACAAAGGTCCCGCGATGACATTTGCAAGCTAAAAAGAACGAAATATTATTAAAAAATTAATTAAATCTAACAAAACATATCAAACTACCTGAAAATACATGATCTCCATGTATACACACAAATTGGCATGTCAGTCAATTGACATTACGTCAACCAGATGTTCTCGTAGCAGCAACTGGTATAAACGTCGCTATGGTAACGCCATGAGGATCACATCACATGACCATATTCAGCAGCTATAAAAAGGCGGCGAACCATAGCAAAAGCACCCATTCAAATACATTAATACTGCTTGCCGTAAAGATAGAGAAGCGGTCGGAGAAATGGTTTTAGTACTGAAATCACAACTCACTATCTATATACAGATATTTATTTAAGCCATATTTAAATTCCACTATACATTAACAATACATTCTCAAACAGATTTTTATTCCACTAGATATTAAACTATAAACTATTTCGAGATTTTCACTTCGATTCTCAAACAATTAATTTATGGTTATTATTTCCAATATCTTCGTTCCGATACACTAGTAATCGTTATTAATTTATTTTCGGGATTTTATTCTGATTCGCAAAATAATAGTAAACTTTTATCTAAGTTCAAGATGTTATTCTCGTTCGCGAAAACTCTACGCGTTCCTCCCAGACGGATTTTTAAAAACGAACTCCCCGAGGATTGTGCAAATTGCACCCAGGTACCCATGGTGGCTTTAAAAGCCGTTTTTTCTTTTTATTGTTTTCTCACGACGTTGAAAGAACGTACATGAGAAAATACAAAAGTTCTTTGATGCGAGCTGTATGCATCAATGCAAAATGGTAATCCGATATGCACTTGTGCGCCCGTCTTGAAATATTAATTTTAAGAGGGCGCGTATAATTTTGATAATTGTGTGTATGATGTACATACGATTAGATTGGATTAAGTAGGTAATGTTCGTATGTATGTACATAGTACATACGGAAAAAAAGTAAGAAGACACTGTGTGCATACCGTGTGAGTGGAATGTGTTACTGATAACAAAATGCAATTTATGCTAAATTGCATTTTGTTATAACATGGGAATGCATTTCTAAATGCAATTTAAATTTTGAATGAGATTTAAAAATGAAATAATTTTTCATTTTCAGGGTCAATTAATGGTACATCAATATATCGTATTGGGCGATATATTGATGTATCGGTACTATGGTTGTGATTCGGGGCATTGGGCACCTGAGTCACAACATCCCTCCCCCCTGGGGAAAAGAAAGTTTTATTCATATATGAAGGAAACTTTCTTTCCAAATTGCAAAGTTAAAATATATACATATATTAAAACAACTGTTATGTAGATAACTATAACTAATTACAAAATTGTAAGACTATAGTAGAGTTTAGTTAAACTATTCTAAGAGAAATTGTTTTTTTTTATGTACTAAAATAAAAAAAGTTTGTGGCAAACTTGTAATCTTATTTTTTTTTTGATTTCCTCTTCAATAAAGAAGAAGTTGTGATAAAATTTAAATTTTCTTTATATATTTTCTCCTTGGTATTCAAAGTTATGACCATACTATACTATATTTGCTATATTTAATTATTTATTATTTTAATATTAAACAGACGATTTATATTAACTAATATATACTAAAATTTGCATTTACACAGAGAAATTATTGCGTTATTATTATTATTTAAATGTTATGATTTTTACTGCCATTGTTATAGTTCTTATGCTTTTATTTTATGTAAATGCCTATAATTTTATTATCTTATTTATTTATTAATTTTTTTATTAGGATATTTAAATAAATAATGTGTTCTTTATAAAAACCATTATTCTATTCTACCTAGTCACCAAATTTTTTTTTTTGTTCTTGTTTTTTTTTTTTTTATAAATTTTATATAAATACATATATACATGTACGTACATATTATCTAAACATATGGTATAAAAAGTTAAATTTTTTCTTTTTTCTTCGTCTAGGTTTACTTCCTTTTTGTTTCTAATATGTTAATTTTTGTTCATTATAGAGTGCATTTGATTGTTGGAATGAGGATAGGGGTTGTTGAAAATGATAACAATTTGAGGAGAAAAGGTTACTATTGTCCGTGTATTATTGTCCGTAAGTTAAACGTAATCTGTGGTTTTCTTTGTGGTGCAGGAGTTAATTTGAAATTTAACTTTTTAGGTGCGGGTTTAAGCACATCTTCTAGTTCGTGTGCAGAAAGTATTGCTTTCGATTCAGGCGCGGTTTGTATTTAATATACATATATACGCAGGCAATAGAGATGATTAAAGCGGTTATCACATACGATATTGCTAGTGGTGAATATGATGATTATTTATTGGATTTAAAAGGATAAATTCTTGATTTTTTTGGAAACGAATGGATTCTAGAAGTTTATCTATCCGTGTTGTTCTGTTCGAAAGATTTGACATATGCATTTTTATATGCGATCCTATTGGGGAGGATGTCATATTCGATATTATACTAGAAATGCTGATTGTTGGGATAAAATGGAAATTAAATTTGGAAACTTTTACGCTACGTCCGTGCAAGATGAATTCTTTGCTTCGTACGAAGCAACCGGAATAAATATACATTATTCCTTTGCCTTGCAGGGTGCGTGAACTAATATCCGTATGAAGGGCATTTTTTAGGGAGAAAAGCCAAGCGTTCTGCTGGGTTAATTGCGTCCAATAATAGTCTTGCTCCAATTGTAGGATTTTACATTTTGATGTAATTGGTTCCTTTTTTATAAGATTTACTTCGCATTGGTTTGTTTTTATATTTGCGTTAAGAACAGTTTTAGGTCATTGTTATGGACTGTTTTGTTTTTATTGTTGATTTTAATAGTGGAATTTTCGGGGGAATTAGTCTCCATTATCTCATATGGACCTGACCATAGTGGTGAGAACTTATTATCTCTCACTCTGCTTTTCAGTAAGACTTTATCACCAATATTAAATGATTTTTGGACGGAGTTCTTATCATATTGCAATTTTGATCTTTCTTTGTTTGTCATGGCTATGTCTTTAGCTATTTTGAAGCTATGCTGTAGACGCGCTTTTAAGTCGTTTGCATAATTGTCGTAATTATAGCAAACGGTTGGAGAAGATTTCAAATTGTTTGGAATTTCGGCTGGGAATCCATAAAGGAGTTCGCGAGGAGTATAATTAGTACTCGAGTGAGGGGTAGTATTGTATACAAACATGGCATAAGGAATCCATATATCCCAGTCCTGTGGATCTTTTGCTACATAAAATCGGAGGTATTCTACTAAGGTTCTGTGGCTTCTCTCCAATGCACCATTCGTTTGAGGGTGATATGGAGTAGTTTTGAGCCTCTTAATTCTCAGCAATTTAGATACCTTATGAGGTTAGAACCCTGATCTTCTGGGTCGACAAACTATTGTTTTCGTGAAGGCTTCCGCTAATGTCTTAGACTCGGTGTCGACTATGGGAATGGCCTCAGAAAATTTTTAAAGGTCGTCTTGGAATGTAAGGATGTATTTGTTTCCAGAATGAGAAATTGGGAGAGGTCCTACTACATCTAGGTACACTCTTTCGAAAGGTTTGGAACTAATGCTCGAGATTTTCATTGGAATTTTAGAGTTTCTGGATACTTTGTTCACCTGACAAAGTTTAGATTTCCTTACATATTTGACCACGTCGTCTGACATCCCAGGCCAGTAGAATTGCTTTTTGATTCTTTTAATAGTACGGGAAATACCTTGATGGCCTCCCGTTGGTAATGAGTGAAAATCTTTTAAGACTTGTTCGATGTCATTAATGTCTGATAAATATTTATTTGAAACTTGATGGAGTTTAGTGTTTATTTGCTTATTAGCGAAGACCTGGGTAAAAATGTTTTTGATAGTTATTAGATTTTGTGGGTCTAATATCGGGAAGGAGATATTTATTTGTTTTAACTGATTTGCATCTGTGTATGAGCAGATCTCAGTTAAAATATTTTCGAGGTCTGATTTATCTCTTTGATTGACGAGGTAAATTAATTTTTGAAATGATTACTGTTGAGTCTTTTTTCTTGAAGAAGTTCAGTTCCTTTCCTAAAGATGAAGATTTATCAGAAAATTTGAGTTTCGAATCCAACACTCTTTGAAGTTCTGTATCTTGCATTGGCAAGATGAAAAATTTAGGATTCGCATTTTTAGTCAGTAAAAGAGGAGAATTGGTCTCAGTTATTATGACTGAGGAATTGTTTGATGACGATGGAGTTTTGTTTGGACTAATGCTTGCATTGGGAGTATCCGAATTGACCTGAGCTCTTGCTTGATTCCTAGTTACAACATTTACTTAGGTTGAAGGTTCTGCAAAATGTTTGGAATATTCTGGGATAGCTCTACTGAGAGCGTCTGCATTTGTGCTGAGCTTGCCTACTTTATGGACTATTTTGTAGTCATATTCCTCAAGACGTATTCTCCATCTCATCAGTCTTGAGGAGTGATCTTTCAGATTCATGAGCCATACTAATGGTTTATGGTCAGTTATAATTGTAAACTGTCTGCCATAAACGTATGGTCTGAATTGTTCAACTGCGAAAACGATGGCTATTGTTGAGTAACGAGTCTCTGCACCATTGAGAACTCGACTCACATAGGCGATTGGGTGATCTCCTTGATCATCAACTTGAGAAAGAACTGCTCCGATAGCGTAGTCATTGGCATCGGAGGTGACAAAAAATTCTTTGCCGAAATCAGGATAAGATAGAATTGGTGCTGAAATTAGTTTGTTTCGTAATTCGCAAAATGCCTCGTCGCAGATTGCGTCGAACTTGAATGGAGTATCTTTTTTCAAAAGATTTGTGAGTGGTTTGGCTATCTTCGAAAAATTTTGAATGAAGCGGCGATAGTAGCCGACAAAACCAAGGAAGGCTTTGATATCTTTTTCCTTCTTGGGTCTGGGACATGACTGAACTGACTAGATTTTGCTGGGTCTGGTTTGACTCCATTTTCTGTAATTATGTGCCCTAAATACGTAATGTCCTTTCTTAGGAAGTGGCACTTGTCGGGTTGAAGTTTGAGGTTGAAACTGCGGAGACGGCTAAATACTGCTGTGAGTCTTGTATTATGATCTTTGAGATTGTATCCATGGACTACAATGTCGTCCATATATACTTGAATTCCAGATAGAACGTTGTTCATGGCTCGTTGAAAAGTAGCAGGGGCTCCTTTTAAACCAAATGGCATACGATTGTATTCATAGTGTCCATAGGGTGTGCTAAAGGCAGTTTTCTCCCTGTCCTTCGAGTCCATTTTTATCTGGTGGAATCCACTGGCTAAGTCGATTGTGGTAAAATATTTCGACTTCCCCAACTGGTCTAGTATATCATTAATATTAGGCAGTGGGTACTCATCGCCAATGGTAATGTCGTTAATACGACGAAAGACTACCACTACTCGCCACTTTTTGTTTACATTCTCATCTGGTTTTTTATGAACTAGGAGAAGTGGAGAATTCCAGGGACTATGTGAAGGTCTGATTATGTCTGACTCAAGCATTTCTTGTATTTGCCGATTTATTTCCGTTCGGCTTGCCTCAGGAAGTCTATAAGCCTTGGTATAGATGGGTGGTTTGTCTTGGAGTGTCTCGATTTTGTGGGTAATTGCATCTGTATATGAAAAGAAATCCCATTCTATGAAGAAGAGATCGTTGAATTCCCTACAAATGTTTCGGATACTGTCAGATTCCTCTGAATTACAGTGATCCAATTTGATAAGGTTTTGCAGTTTATTTATTCTGCCCTTAATTGGATCTCTGTCAGAGTCTGTTGAGATGACCACAAAGTCGTCCAAGTCTTGGTAAACTGGGTTCACCTCGTAAGGTGCCATATCGGCGTCCTCCTCATTTGTGTTGAGGATTAGGACTTTTGCCATACCGTTGACTGGTTCGGCTATCGAATTTTCAAGAAACAACCCTAGCCTTATTTCCTTCTTGGGACAGACCGATTGATTTTGAATAGAAGGAGTTGGAATTTCAATGATGAATTCTGATCGAGCCGGAATTTTAATTTTATTTAATTTATCCGATTCATTAGGATTTCTAAAAGGAAGGAGTTATACGATGATTTCGACTCGATAGAATTTGAAGGAGATAAAACTCTATTGAAATTCTTTGACTTCTTTGATTTTATCTTGGAATTCACTTTTTGTGAGTCTATTGATGAAGGACATAGAATTTTACTAGATGCAGCCTTTTGTGCGGCTGTAGATGGAGATATACTTTTACGTTCTTGCTTCATATTTTGTGAAGCTTTGGATGGAGATAGAATTTTATTTATTTCAGCCTCTTGTGTGGCTATAGATGGAGGTAGATTTTTACCTTTATGTTTCATTTCTTGTGAAGCATGTGCTGGCGATCCATTTGCATTGCTTTTCGAAGCAATTGATGGAGATAGATTTGTATTAATATCTTTATTGGAGACTGTTATCCCTGTATATAACAGACTCTTTGTTTGAGACCTCTTTTCTGGGTCTTCGCTTTTCAAATAAACGTATAGATAATTGGAATAATATTCTTCGTACGGATAAGATGAATCAGATTCATTAACTTCCAGAGAAATCAATTTATTTTTATAGTCGATACTCGCATTGGATCGAGATAAAAAGTCGTGACCAAGTAGGCCATCGTATGAGAGGATGGAGTGCTTTCCCACTATTTGAAATGGGTGTTCTAGGATGGAGTTATTTTGTGCAGATTCCAGAGTTAATTTCGCGAAAATGAGTCCTTCCGTTGAAGCAGACTCTGTGAATAATGTGTTTATATTGCAGACAGCATCTCTGTAGCAGATACTGTCTGGCCTTAATGGATGTAGTTTTATTAAACTGATCTCTGCTCCTGTGTCGATTAAAAAAGTATGTTTTGGAGCAGAACATATATCAACAAGCAAACAAAGCGTTAGAGAAATTTTATTAATTTGGACGGGGATACGAATTAATTTTTTGCTGTTTAGTTTTTCGTCGATATTGTATCGGGATTGCGATGAACTTGCGCCGTTGTTTCTATCTGCGAGGGGTTGCCGAATGAGACCCCCCGCTGCATCCAGTTGCCCTGCCTGGATGCCGGTGGAGTTTCGTTATTCTTCCTGTTCGGAGATGGTGATCTAGTCGAGATATTGGCATTATTATATCTCGGCGGTGAAGTTCGACTTTCTCGGAATACTGGCTGCTGCCAGTTTCTATTTTGAGGCTGTCTGTCAGCCGTGTTTGTTTGCGGAGCTGTGTCTACTTTTTGGAAATTATTTCGATTTCCTTGATTGTCATTAAATCGGGAATTATTTGCAGCTCTTGTCCTGCATTCTTCTATGGTGTGCCCAATTCGATGACAATATCGACAAGATTGGCCCTGCGACGTGGAGTGACCTTATTGAAATCTGGCGGGCGTTGTAATTGCGAGCTTAGCTTCCTAACTGCGTTGAAATTTTGTGTGGAGCGTTGTATGACTGGGCAGCTTGATGCAGCATGCCCCAGTCTATTACATTTGAAGGACCGAAGATTTGAATTTATTGTTAGTGTCTATAGCTCTCACTGCTTGACACTCATTATCTTTTAAAATGGACTTTAAAAGAACTCTATCGCTTGTATATGAGTGGGTTGCTTCATTTAGTTTGGATAGAGTTGTGCTAAGTCTCTGAAGGAAATCTTTCACGCTTTCCCATATTCTCTGTTTAGAATTATTTAATTGAGACTGTAGCGCAGTTCCGGGAATTTTTACCTCAAAAGTTTGAATTAAAATTGATTTTAATGTGGGCCAATCTTCAACTTGATTGTACCTGAAAATATCATATGCATCTGCAGATAATTTACTCCTTATTAAGCTAAGGAGGGAGTGCTTTTCGCTTGTCGTCGTTGCTGTTGTGTATGAATCATCACAGCTTGAAATGAATTTGTGGAGATCTTTCAGATTTCTATTGAAATTGGGAATTAATATTCTCGCGTCAGATAGGAGAAAATTTGATTAATCTCTGAAAGAGACATTGATGCTCTGTGGAATTATTTGTAATATTCGTTACATTTTGGAATCGAGAGCCCAATTGTTCTTGCAGCGCAATTACAGTGTCTGAGAATGATGTTTCCATGTTTATGTAAACATCATTTGCGAAGTATTCGCTGTCTTTGTCGTTTGGGCCAACATTCAAGATAATTTCATTGTGTGTTTCTTCAAAATCATCCCAATATTTGTGCAAAGAGTTTAATTTTTGGTTTAGATATGCCTGGGTTGCAGCTGCAAGTGAATTATTATATATAGACTGGATAATATGGGATAATGTTTTTTGTCTATCTTCTTGCAATCGAAATCGTACTGTATTCGATTGATCTTTGTCTGTGCTGTCTTGGTTTTCAGCTGCAGTTGTTTTTTGAGAAGTTTCTGGAGGTGGGACGTAAAACGGGTTATTTTTGTGCACTGTGTGGACTGATATGGATTTCAACCTATCAGACAGAGTTGCCTTTGTAATATTGTACCAGTCCTCCGTTTTGTCATAGCATGACTGCTTAAAATAATCATGAGTTTCAGTAATATTTTCATGATCTTGAATCAGGGTTTAAATTTTTTCAAATGAAGCCCATAGTTCTTCCAACTGTTGGAGTTTTCCAGAAGTAAAATCTGAAGTCCTTTTAGGTTTATTCGCTCTATGATAGTCGGCCAGAATTTGTCTAATTTCTGTCATTTTTGGGACTTGTGATAGGCAAAGCTCATCGAAGGATTTGTTTTCTTCTGTCATTGTGGTTAATTTGATATAAGTCGGAGAATTGTGTTGAAAATTATTATATATATTTTTTATATTTCTTTTTTTGTAGAATAGTATAGTATATATGGTATATAAAATATATATATATATATATACCGCATATAAAATCTTAGAGATATGCACGGAAATAAAATAAAATAAAAACACTTAATTGTTTTTTTTTTAAAGGGTATGGCTGGATATATTGTAACTGCTATACAGTTGCTGTATATGTGTATGTTTTAATATAATCAAAAAACTAAATCAATCAAATCTATAATTGAGATTGAAGATACGAGTATTTTAAGATCAGATTTTAAAGAATTTGGCTCGGTTGACTCTTAACGATAATTACGTATTTGGTATAATCTTCAAAAAATGCACGTAAGTCGCTTGGGCTAAGTATTATAATGAAACTGAACATATGTTTTATAATGTGGCTGCCAAGCAGGGTAACGACGGGTTATTGAAATTGTTTTTATTGTAATTAACCATTTATATGATTAAATAAAAATAGAAGACGTTGTAAAAGGAGAATGGGTTTTTTAACTGTAAATACTTTCGTTTAAATGAAATTAAATATAAGGAGCATGAAAAGGGAAAATGTAGAAATACGAAACGGAAATGTTTGTGGGGGTTGTTAAAGGTGAAAACTGTAATGCAACATTCACTCTATGACAAACGGAAAAGAATTGCAGCAAGAATCGCTACTTCCAACCAAAATCTTTTTTAGTCTGATCAATAGGTTTATGAGGCTCTATTGCAGGGAATTGATTATTGGTTTTCTTCGAAGTCCTCTGGCCAGCAAGCTCACAAAGTCTTGCCGCAGAGGTCGCTTCTAGGAAGTGTGTATATATGTTTAAGTTTAATAATTTAATAAAAACAACAAATAATTTCTTTTCAATTTTAGTGAAAATAGGGAAGAGAAAAAGAAAAAAAATGTAGGTCGACTCTTGTAGTAGCGTCTTTAACGTATACAAAAAAAGATTTTAATTTCAACAAAAATATTATTAAATATATTACAAAAAAAAAGGAAAAGGAAAACCTTTTTCTTTCCCACCATATATTTTATCCAAGTGTTCGGTATTTGCTTTTGGTAGATGATGTTACTAGAGCTGTCAGGTTTAAATCCTTCGTCAGCCATCTTCGTTCTTATTACAGTTGCTGGAGATATTGTTGGATTGGATGATACGTCGCGCGTCCGGGACGACGATTTCTTGTTGTCTTCCTTCTGGGAACCGCCTTTTTGAGCCACGGATGAAGCCTCACAAGAGTCCCTCGTTGACTGGTTGGCGCTTAGACTTTTTGTAAAAGTAATTTTTATAACTTTGTTTTTCCTCTAAGTACCCTTTTTGGGTACCCGGGTTTATTATTTTTTCTTTTTTTACCACAACTTTATTTGCCACCAGTTGTTGTATTGATTTTTATTAAAAAAAATTTTGTTTTTTATTATTATTATTTTGTTCAAATTTGTTTGTTTAAATTATTAGCACAAAAAAATATTTTAGCACTGATATGGGGTAGGAACACAGCTGCCACCAGTTGTTGTAGCTCTGTGGCAGATTTTTATTATAATTTTTTAAATTTGTTTTTTTATTTAGTATTTCTTTATATTTATTTTATTTTTATTTTATTAACTTTTTCGTTTAAAGGCCCTGCATTTTGGGGTAGGTACACCGCTGCCACCAGTTGTTATAGCTCGTCCGCTCGTGCTCCCCGGTTAAAGATAAAGAAGCGGTCGGAGAAATGGTTTTAATACTGAAATCACAACTCACTATCTATATACAGATATTTATTTAAGCCATATTTACATTCTACTATACATTAAAGTATTTCGAATTTCTTATTCTGATTCTCAAACAGATTTTTATTAAACTAGATATTAAACTATAAACTGTTTCGAGATTTTCATTTCGATTCTCAAACAATTAATTTATAGTTATTATTTCCAATATCTTCGTTCCGATACACTAGTAATCGTTATTAATTTATTTTCCGAGGTTTGGGCAAATTGCACCCAGGTACCCATGGTCGCTTTAAAAGCTGTTTTTACTTTTTCTTGTATTCTCACGACGTTGAAAAAACGTACGTGAGAAAATGCAAAAGTTCTTTGATGCGAACTGTATGCATCAATGCAAAATGGTAATCCGATATGCACCTGTGCGCCCATCTTGAAATATTAATTTTAAGAGGGCGCGTATAATTTTGATAATTGTGTGTATGTATGTACAAACAATTAGATTGGATTAAGTAGGTAATGTTCGTATGTACATATTACATACGGAAAAAAAGTAAGAAGACACTGTATGTAGGTAAGTGTGCATACCATGTGAGTGGAATGTGTGTCTGATAACAAAATGCAATTTATGCTAAATTGCGTTTGTTATAAGATGGGAATGCATTTCTAAATGCAATTTAAATTTTGAATGAGATTTAAAAATTAAATAATTTTTCATTTTCAGGGTCAATTAATGGTACATCAATATATCGTATTGGGCGATATATTGATGTATCGGTACTATGGTTGTGATTCGGGGCATTGGGCACCTGAGTCACAACACACGCAACAAGCTGTAAAATAAAGACATCGCGTAATTAATAGTTTTATATCTTTTTCCGACAGTTAAAGTGTTAGTGTAAAATAAAGTCATTAGTGAAGTCAAGGCCAAAACTAAAGCCTGTAGGAACATGTTAAACAAATATCCAGTGATATGGGTTCTGTTGAAATCGTCATAGTTGAAATTAGTTTCGTAAGATCTGGATTTGGATTTGGCAAAAGCACCAATTTCCATATCACAGTTGATCTGATTAAGTCCTAAGCCTTGGTGTCTGTTCTGAGCAAAATCCTTATTCGAACCAGAAGTTTATTTCTTAAGTTCCATTTAGAATATAATTCTACACCAACAAATTGAGGTTGACTCAATCCTAAAACAGAAGTTAATTCTGACCGTCATAAATATTTGAGGTTGACTCAATCCCAAAACAGAAGTTAATTCTGGTTAAACAAATATTTGAGGTTAACTCAATCCTACACACAGAAGTTAATTCTGGCCGTCCTACATACTCGAGGTTGGCTCAATCCATAAAACAGAAGTCTATGTAGGTTTTTCCTGCATGAAATCGTGATTTTCTGCATTGTGGGGAACGAAAAGAGCCATGAATTTTTTCTAGTTAATTGGGTTAGTAGCTGCGGTGCCTGTGTTTGGACTAGATATTCGCAGTTACCAGTGTCATTGTAAGGATTGCATAAGAAATTTATGCGACACTCTTCTATATATGTAAAAAATATTCATGATATGAAGTAACGAATTTAATATTTTTTATTTTTTGTCTTAAAGTACATAATTTTCAATTGTAATGTACATTTGTATATTGCCTTATGTTTCATTTCCAACAAAATTTTGTATATTCTCCTTTTTTCATTGGCAGTAGCTGGAGAACTCTCAGCATGTAAAGGTCAAGTGAATTAATTATAATAAATCTACTTAATTAAGACCGGGTGTTTTTCTTCAAATTCCCCCTACGGAAGAATTTATTACATGGTTCCAAAACCCGGGAATTCGGATTTATAAAAATTAATTATATTTCGCTGTGAGTTTTAATCTTGTTTATACGGTAACGGTAAAAAATGGAGCTGACTAGACGAGCTGCATGTCGTATTCAGTTAACAAAAATCGTTAATTCGGCGAATGAATTTTTAAGTAAAGCTGATTCGCGTGTAAAACGGGAAAATATCGAAAATTTCGACACGGTTGAGAAAGAACTTTTGTCACTTATTCAGCGGTTAAAGACCGCTCGGGATAATGTCGAAAAAGCAAACGTGGAAGTGATCCCATTAATAAAACTTGAAGATGCCCAGAAGGAATACGATGCGGTATCAGAATACCAAAATAAGGCAGTTGGTGTACTTGCGCGACTAGAACATCGTTCGGTAAAATTACGGGCATTTGAAGATCCATCAATCGGTACACCTAATTTGAACAGCACAACGGCCAGTCCTTCTCATATCAACAGAAAGTCCAACTCGGTGAAATTACCTAAAATGGAATTAAAAAGATTTTAAGATTTTCAGGGAAACAAGAAGAATGGCTGCCATTTTGGGAGCAATTTAAACTCCACGTTCACGAAAATTCCAACCTCAGTAGCGCAGAGGGATTCAGATATTTACTGTCAGTGCTAATTGGGAGAGCAGCAGAGACAATATACGGTTTCACTCCAACGGAAGCTTGCTATGATGGAGCAATTGGGCTGTTAGTGGAAGAATTCGGTAATATGGAAAAAATAATAGATCGAAACATGCAGACTCTGATGTCTCTGTCTTCAGTTACATTACGGCTAGATTTGTCAGGTTTACGTCGTTTATACAATGGCGTTATGTCGTGTACTCGCTCGCTTACAACATTAGGGATATCTTCAAGTAGCTATGCCCTTATGCTCAAATCAATTCTCTTAAAGTTACACCCAAACGATTTAGGAGTAGATTTCTACTGGCGGTGAACAAAAAACGAAAGTGAGATACAGACGGAAGGAAGGCGGTAACCCTGATAGTGATGGCGGTAATGATAAAAAATCGGTCCAGTCATTTGGCGACAGACATGTCAAACTTATAATGGAATTTCTGAGAAGAGAAGTTGAATCCATGGAAAAGGCTGAAATAAAATCATCAAAATATCGAAGTGATGCTATTGGTCGAGTTTTTTAAACAGCTGCGGGATTGATGGCAACAACATCGGAGAAAGAAAGTGATGTGTGTTTGTTTTGTGCTTCCTCGAATCATTTCTCTGAACTTTGTGATTCCGTTCTTTCATTCGAACGAAAGAAAGACATTTTAAAGAAGAATGGAAGGTGTTTCCGCTGTTTGATTAAAGGCCATGCAGCTAGAAACTGCAAGGTTAAAAAGATTTCGTGCAAAAGCTGTGGTCGAAATCATGCCACTTCAATGTGTTTGATAAAAGGTGCTCAAGCGTTAGACTTGTCAGATAAAGCGAAGGCTGAGCCGCAGCAGGCTTTGAAATTATGTGCTCCTCTAAGGAAATCAGCTGCTGTTTTTCTACAAACAGCATCTGTGTTTATATCTTCTCAGCGTAATAGTAGGGAATCATTTGTACGACTAATTTTGGATGGCGGGAGTCAGCTATCTTTCATACGAGAAGAACTTTCGCATAAATTACATTTGCCGGTTATAGGAACGGAACGTATAAGTGTGATTGCATTTGGAAATGGTAAACAACCTCCAATGACGCTTTATAATAGAGTTCGGGTCATGCTAAGGTGCCGATATAACAATAAGTTATTCACAATGGATGCGATGAAGGTTCCAGAAATTTTCCTGGATATACTTAATGCTCCAGATGGAAGCGATGCAAGGTTTTTACAATTAGAATTGGCTGATGTGTGTCAATCAACTATCAAGCTAGAGCCTGGCATAGGAATTTTGATTGGAGCAGATTATTACTGGAAATTTGTGACTGGTGGCATCAAACGAATAGAAGACAAGCTAACAGCAATACATACAGTTTTCGGATGGACGCTGCAAGGCCCAAATATCGTAGGTACAGCTAGTGAAAATATTTGTCTAACAACGTTTTCATCGTTTCAGACAGAACCCCATATCTGAGATAATTTTCCAGTTGAAAGTCTGTGGAACTTAGATGCTATTGGAATAAACTGTGATAAAAATGAACACGACTCCTTTACAATGCGATATATGTCCAGTTCAATAACAAAGTTTGATCAGCGGTACGAGATTAAGTTGCCTTGGAAAGAAGGTGAGTGTAGTCTTAAAGATAACAGAAGTTTAGAATTTTTTCGATTACGTTCGCTTACGCGTCGCTTTCTGAGAGATGGAAGATGTCTATCGGAATATGATGAACTCATGCGAGATTTTATTAGCAGCGGCATCATAGAGCCAGAAAGACTTGAAGCGGAATCCCCGCGTGTTTATTATTTGCCACACCAACCGGTATATAAAGAGGATAAAACAACATCGAAACTACGAATCGTATTTGATGCGTCATCTCATACGGAAGGTTCCTTCTCACTTAATCAATGCTTGTATGTAGGCCCAAACCTTCCTCCTGATGTATTGCGCATTCTGTTAAATTTTCGACTTCGACCCATTGCGATGGTAGCCGATATAGTGAAAGCCTTTCTCCAAATTTCGCTCGCGGAACAGGATAGAGATAGCCGTCGCTCTCTCTGGTACAAAGAAAAACCGCATTTAAGTCAGGATCTACCTTCACTTCAGGAATTTCGTTTAACGTGTTTGAAATTAGTCGTCAACAGTAGCCCCCTCATTTCGGGAGCGACTATTCAGAAGCATTTGGATTCAGAGACGGTGAAATTTACAGAATCGCGTGATATTTAAAAGAAATACTTCACTATGGTCGATTTAGTTTTGAGCACTTTTAACGAAAAATCTGCTTTGCAATTATATAAGGAATCGGCTGAAATTATGAAGGGTGCATCGATGAATCTACGCAAATGGAATTACAATAATAAAGTAGTACGAGATCATTTCCGTCAAGAAATTCTCTGTCCTGCAATTCAGAAGGTTCTTGGAATCGTATGGCATGTACTTCTTGATGAATTAGCAATTGATTTTTCCTCGGTATGTACCTTGCTTAAAACAAATTTGAATCAGAATAAGAGAACAATTTTGAGAATTATATCTAGTTTTTACGATCCCTTTGGACTATTAGCTCCGTATACTATTAGACTAAAGATATTTTTTCAATCGTTGTGGCGATTAAAGTTAAAATGGGACGAGGCACTTCCAAATGAGCAACGTAAGGAATTGCATCCCTCCTGTGATGATTTGGATTTGTTAAAAGAATTAACCATACCGAGATGTTTAGTAAAAGGATGTGTCATAAGTAGGAGGCTTCACATTTTTTCAGATGACAGCCCTCAGGCAAATGGTACAGTTGCATACCTACGTATCACTACGAAAGAGGGAGAAGTTAACGTAAGTCTCTTATGCGCTAAGAGTAGGGTTTCTCCATTAAATCAAGACGGCTCTAAGGAATTGACTTTATCGCGTCTCGAACTCACAGAACTCTTCTTTCTGCCCGATTATTTGCGTATCTGAAATGAAACCTTGATATTAAATTTGAGTCTGTCACTTTCTAGTCTGACTCTAAAATTGCGCTTTATTGGATTTGTGGATGTTCTGATAAGTGGGCAACTTATGTATCAAACAGAGTAAAGGAAATAAATAAGATCTCGAGCAATTCAGACTGACGACACTGTCCGGGAACGGAAAATCCGGCGGATTTATTGACAAGAGGAGTTACTGCAAAAGCATTGCTTCGTTCGCTAGTGTGGAAGATGGACCTTATGGCTTCTTGAGCATGCAAGTAAATGGCCTCTTGAAGAAGAAGAAATAGAAGATACGATCTGCCTCATTTCATTAGAAGATATCAGTGAGACTATACTGGAATCTCCTTCCCCGCTCTTTCAAGCAGAAAATTTCAGCAGCCTAAGAAAGCTATTACGTGTGACAGCCTATGTTTTCCCATTTATACGTGTTGGTATAAAGTCTGTTAAGAAAAGGAAATTTGAAAACAATTTTTTGAATATTTTTATTGAGAAATCAAATCACAAATTTTTGACGGCTGAAGAAATTCTCCTGGCTAAACACTATTGGGTGATACAGGCTTATAGGCCCGATATTTAATTGTTAAAGGCCAGTAAAAGCATTTCTCGGACATCGACGATTTTCCCATTCGACCCATTTTTAGACGAAGAGGGACTATTACGAGTGAAAGGACGATTAAGCTACTTTCAAGGAGGATTTCAAGCTGTACATCCTCTTCTGTTACCAGAATCATCTCATCTTGGTCATCTACTCGTGAGGGATGTGCACCAAATAACACCACATGGCGGAGACGGTATTGTACTTGGAAAGCTTACGGAAAATTTCTGGATTCCATAAGCCCGTCAGCTCGTGAAGAAAATCATTAAAAGATGTATCATTTGCAAAAGGCTGACCGGAGAGCCTGCATCATAGCCCTTTGGGCAGTTGCCCAAAGAGAGGATGATGGAGACTCGCACCTTTGCAACAACCGGAGTGGATTTCGCAGGCCCGTTATATGTGAAGCAGCCTGAGGAATGTGATTCAAGGAAAGTGTATATTATGCTGTTAGCCTGTGCCACAACTCGAGCAGTATTTTTAGAAATGGTTGCAGATCTGTCAACTGAAAGCTGCCTCTTAGCGTTACGACGTTTTTTTCCCACGAAGGGGTCTTCCAGACGTTATATACTCGGACAACGCGAAGACATTCAAACGAACGTCATTAGAGTTATCGGAGCTAGCTAAGTTCGTCCAATCTGAGGAGTTATATGGATTTGCCAGTCACCATGGCATTAAATGGAAATTTATTGTAGAACGAGCCCCCTGGTGGGGGGCTTTTGGAAAAGATTAGTGAGAAGCGTCAAGGTTTCACTTAAAGCCACGTTAGGAAGAGCTGTTTTAAACATGGATCAACTACGGACATTGCTAACTGTGGTTGAAGGAGTGGTAAATTCTAGGCCACTCACGTATATATCAGATGAACCCGCAGATCTTTTACCACTATCTCCATCTCACATTCTGCTTGGATCTACTCCTATTCTTCCCCTCTTAAGTAATAACGGTGTAAGTCAAGACCTAACAGCTGCAGATATACGTCTATTATGGAATAATCGTTTGAAAGCCGTAAAATACTTTTGGAAACGCTGGAGATCTGATTATTTACAACAATTAAGAAGTCTTCATCATTTCGCAAAAGAGAATAAATTTTCAGCTTCTCTCAAACAGGGATATGTCGTTATAGTGGAAGACAGCTCCGTTCCACGCATTTTATGGGAGTTAGCAATTATAGACGAGGTTTTCGTAGGGCGGGACAAGATAGTACGATCTTGCATTGTAAGGCTTCCTAATGGCTCTAAATTGCGGCGGCCTATACAACTTCTTTATCCATTGGAGCTAGCACAGTCCTAATTGGCCGGCCGGAGGATGTAAAAAATATACATGATATGAAGTGACGAATTTAATATTTTTTTTTATTTTTTGTCTTAAAGTACATAATTTTGAATTGTAATGTACATTTGTATATTGCCTTATGTTTCATTTCCATCAAAATTTTGTGTATTCTCCTTTTTTCATTGGCACTAGCCGCAGAACTCTGAGCATGTAAAGGTCAAGTGAATTAATTATAATAAATCTCCTTAATTAAGACCCGGTGTTTTTCCTTCAAATTCCCCTTAAGGAAGAATTTATTACAAATGTAGGTTCTCTCATTAAGATTACCTGACAATGTTTTGTTCTCCTGGAGCTCAGATTGTTTGAATAACTCGAATTCTGTGTGGGTAGATGACTTGCAACATAGACATTTTTAATATTCAGCACCAAGAAGTGTTTATCTCGCGTTTTAAAAGGGAATAAATGTATCTGTTGCAGTCTAAAAGGTGCCATGTTGTTATATACCTAAAATAAATTAAATTTTCATATAAACCTGAAAAAGGGCAGAAAATAAAAATTATATTCAGTAAATTTTTCACATAAGCTAATCGTGCTTAAAAAATGGTTAGCTTATCTCTTAAATGGGTGAAGAAGCGTTTTCTACCCTGAACAACGGCTCTTGGTGACCATGAAATTGTTCAAGAGTTGAGTCGAATCGGTCGCTTTGAAAAAGGGAGTTGGTTTTGAGTTATGGTTCTTGTCGGTTTGACCACGAGCGGCGCGAAAGAAAAAAAATCTTAAGTAACGACAGTTGATTTTTGTTCTCGAGGGCGAATTTTTTTTAAGTTTTTAAAAAGTAAAGAAATGAAAAGAAAAAAAAAGAATTCGATCAAGGCTAATAAAAATCCGGTAACCTAGTGAAAAGAAAAAATTTAGGAAAAGTTCAAAAAGTAGAAAAGTTACGCGTATAGTTTTGTGAGTTAAGAAAAGGTTTATTTTAAGAAGTTTGTGAAAACAAAGGAGGTTTCAATAAAGAAAATTATAAGAGAAACCTTGTGCAGTGAATATCCCCCCCCCCCCCCGGATTACAAAACAACAGCCAACGCCGAGGTGAAAGCAAGTAACAGTGAGTACTCCTATAAATCTACATAACAACGATAACAGTATATAACAAAAATTGGCGCAGCCGGTAGCATCAAGGAAGCTTGGTCAAGTTAAACGATCGCAAACGCATGAAAATCCTTGGTCCCACACGAATCTACGGGGTACCTTTGACTAAGCCACACTATGCGGCCACGTCACCCCCAACGCTCGGGGTAGATCACATCTATAGGCGCCTCTGCTCCAGGCGAGCAAGCGTTCAGCCCATTAATTGGGAACAAACTATCAACGGGGAACTTCCAATCATAAACCGGTCTACAGGCAGATTCAAGAAGGACAAGATATAACGGACACCCACTCGCAACCAAATCCAGAAGGAAGATACCAACGTTCCTGGGTTGAAGAGGATTTTGAAGAAGGCTACAAGCCCCCCTTCCAACCATATCTAGGGGAAAATAAGTCGGCCTCGGGCCCCCCGGCAGCAAACAGAAGCACCAGAAAATAGAATCTTCGTTCCAGGATTGAAAGGGATCCCGAGGTCGGCCAAAAACCCCCCTTTCAATCTCAGCCAAGGGAATTAAGACGGCAGGAGCCCCCGTAGTAGGAAAAAATATTGTAGATGGAAATACTCCAAGAAGGCTGGAAGCCCTCCTTTTGGACAACGCGGGACGCTTATGCACCAGGAAGACTCTATTCCGGCACCTGAGGCAAGATCACCCATCTACTCCATACCTTCACCCGACGCGGAGAAATACCTAGGTGAAAATTTTCATCACCTCCGGGAAGGTAAAGACAACATCCGAGAGGTTAGCCAAACAGAATCAGGTAGCCAGGAAAACTCATCTATACCCCAACAGCAACAAGCCGCTGGAGTTTGCCTTCAAAACGCTACCGTTTTAACAGGGCCCACAGTAGCAAATAAAGTAAGTCTAGATAAGTTTTTAGATAATCTACTAGAGAAGGCACGGGAATTCGATAAGCTTACTGTCACGCACTGCGACGCTCTTGACCACAGATTAAGTAAAGGCAGAGATAAGAGGGTGACGCAAATCGAAAAATTTAAAAAAATATAGAGAGCAATTCAAACAGGATCTTATCGAATTCCCCGAGCTTTCACATTCACTGGGCTTAGATAAGAGCTCAGCCAGTGTAGGTGTAAGTGCTGAAAGTGATAGTGACATAGATAGTGATCCCTCTGACAAGACTACGGCCGAAAATCTCCTTAGTGGATGGCTAGAAGTATCCTTTACGCAATCAAGTCCAGAAACCAGCCCTGAAACTCGAAAAGGCACAAGCTGACTACCATACAAGCCTACTAATAAAAAAGTAATCACAATGGTAGATTATACAAAGGTGGCCAAGCTCACGGCACTACTTGTTTCTCTGTTTTCGGTTGCAAATGCCCCACAGTTAGGTCGTAAGGTACAAACATTAATTCGCTATTTCAAACAGACCCTACACTGTTTAAGTAATGAAGACAAAGCAGCCTTCCTATATATATAGCCCACAAGGCTTCGTAGCGATGCCTATTAGCTGTTTGCTTCGGACGCTCCAACTACTTTTAGTGAGGTGGAGGAACGTCTGAACAGAACCTATCTACCACGAGAGTCATATCAAGAATTGGTCAACAAATTGATCACAATGAGGCAATACCCGTTGAAAACTCTCACTGCCTTCACAACAAGAGTGAAGCAGTTGTTGATGCTTTGCAACGAGGCAGCGGTATTGAAGTACGGCGCAACGGCAGCCCCAGCTGTGAAGACACAGTTGGCAGACTTCACCAAGAATGCCCTCAAAAGTGGAGTGATCAATCCCCACCTATGCCAGCACTTCCTCACTCTGGTAGAAAATGATCTAAAGCAGCTGATACCACAGGCTTTAGATATGTAAAAGCTACAAGCAGGCACAGTTTTCATCCAAACGCCATTAACGCAACAGCCATATCCAATGGCACCAATAGACCCAAGACTTCGAGTGCGAGCTCTTAGCCGAACTCCTTACAATGAAGCACCACAGCCACCCATGTAAGCGTCACCACGGGCACAAGAGCGCCGACAGTTTAACAATCCCCCATACGTACATGCTCAACCTCTACGCCCGCCATTTCCACGAATGGATTCTAGATATATACATATATAATTTCTGCCAGAAGCGGGGACACACCTACACGGAGTGTGTGAAAACCAAGAACACCCCCTTCTCCACTAACTGCAGGAGTTACGGGCATGATATTCACGACCGTCGAAATAGCCAAGCACAGTCTGCAACTCGTTTTACACGAGGATCGCCTAAGAGTCCGCCACGCACAGACACGAACAATACCAAAATTCCCAGAGTCGTTAATATAAGACAAAAATGTGATTTTTGTGGGCACCGCGGACACAAGATCGACGAATGACGACAAAAAGAAAAATGGGAGGATAAAAAGCAGGGAAACGACAAATAGTCGACCCAAAACTCCCCGGCTCGACTATAAGACCTACCAGCAACAAACAAGGGTCTTCTCAGGCGCCCGACTTCAGTATGCCCACCGCCAGACTTGCTCTAGACATATGTAGGTCTAAATGGTCAGGCCCAGCTAATAGTGGACACCGGCGCTGAGATCAGTCTAATTAAGAAAAAAGCTATAAAATCTCGCGAGCTAATAAATTCCAACAAAATAAAACGAGAGCCAGATAAAGTTATTAAAACAGCCCATCCTTCGAATCCCATGTGTCGAAATGACGGCGATGGTGAGCATCAAAATATAATTAAATCTGAGATTAACAAAAATAGGGCATAAGAGCACCGGTCAACTTAGCAATAATAAGAAACTGCTCCAAGACGCTAGCGGGTCCCTCATGAAAACCCCAACGTCGGGGGCTGGCCAGTATAATGAAGGTCTGCCGTTAGTAACCCCTGCAGATCTACCTGGCCCAGTGCCACTTATATATACAAGAAATTGGTTAAGAGGTAAAATGAATATGAATAATAACAACATAAAATCTTTAAATAGGTCTAGATTTAAGGGCAATACAAACAGAGTAATAAGCGCCGATCAGAAGACCACGCTTCAACATATACGATATCTGTTCCCAAACGATGTCGAGCAAGAAGACACCAGTATTCAGCCCCTCCTCACCAGATTAGAGCAAGAACTCAGTCTGGATGGAACTTTAAATACTGAGGAAAAAGCCTCAGTAACAAATCTCTGTTACGAATATGATGACATATTCTTTTTAAAAGGTGACAGGCTTACACATACCAATGCCATCACCCACAACATCCCTCTGGTGCAAGACCAAGCACCTATTAAACAAAAGATGTACAGGTTACAGAGATACAGCGAAATGTCTTAAATGAGCAACTCCGAGAAATGCTGAACAACGATATTGTCCAGCCCAGCAAAAGACAATGGAACTCTCCACTGCTAGTCGTCCCCAAAAGAGCGGGACCAGAAGGTGAGAAAAGGTGGAGCGTCGTCGTTGATTTCCGTAAATTGAACAAAAAAACAATTGGCGACGCCTTCCTGCTACCGCGAATTGAGGATATCCTCGATCATCTGGGCCATTCAAGATACTTCACCCCCCCTAGACCTAGCCAATGGCTATCACTAGGTACTCGTCGATCCAAAGGATCGAGGAAAAACGGCTTTCTGTACCAAATACGGACACTTTTCAGCGTTTAATGAATTTCATATTAACTGGCCTACAAGGCCTGTCATGTTTCGTCTACTTAGATTACATCGTCGTCTATGGAAAAAGTCTGGCAGAGCACGATGAAAAGCTTCGCAAAGTCTTTGACAGATTAAGAGAAAATAACCTGAAACTGCAACCAGAGAAATGTCAATTTGTCAGGCGCGAGGTAGTATATTTAGGACATAAATGTTCTAACCAAGGAGCACTACGTGACCCTAGCAAAACGGCATACGTCCAAACTTTTCCCATTCCTAAGACAGTAAGACAAGTGCAAACATTTTTGGGCCTTGCCAATTACTACAGAAAATTCATACCCGATTTTTTAAAAACAGTACGTCCTCTAACAATCTTACTCCGAAAGGATGTATAGTTTAAATGGACTGAGAAATGCCAGGAGGCATTTCAAAGCATAAATAACGCTTCAATATCCCCTCCACTCTTAATATATCCCGATTTCGCAAAACCCTTTAACCTTACCACAGACAGCAGCGAGGCTCTTGGAGCAGTCCTATCTCAAGGAGAGGTAGGAAGTGACCAGCCCATTGCCTTCGCTAGCCGTACCCTGAACAAAGCCGAACTTAACTATTCCACGATTGAGAAAGAGTTACTGGCAATAGTTTTGGGTGTCTACAAATTGCAGGCCGAGAGTTAACGGTCTATACAGATCACAAAACACTCAAGGGTGTCTTCAATGTTAAGGACCCCACTTCCCGTCTGGTGATATTTCACCATAAACTTTCCGAGTTCAATTATAAAACTGAGTATAAGCCCGGAAAGTACAACACGCATGCCGACGCTTTAAGCCGCATTCCACGGTAAAATGGCAAAGACAAGGAAACTACAACCTTCACGGTAGAAGCTGTAGTCCACCATCAAATTGACTCGGATATAGAGGAGGAAAAACACTCATGGGACCTTAAGGAGCATCTGCAATGCAATGCAGTAACAAGAGCCCAGACACGAAACATTCAGGAAAGCGGAACCAATCCAGACAGCCAGGCCAAACGAAAAGAACAAAAAGAACAAACTCATCATCCAGAAGAAGCCGCAGACCTTGGGAGTCCACCTAGTACCAATGCACAAATTATAGACGAAACTCGTCTCCTTGAAGTAATCGCAAGCCCAGAGTATTTTCAATTAATCTTAAAAGATTATCACAATTCTCTCTTTGGCGGCCATCAGGGAGTGATAAAAACCTATATACGGATTCGGTGAAAGTACTGGTATAGGCACATGCTTAGTGACATCAAAAAGGACATTAAGCGGTGCGCCAAATGTCAAACCATGAAGGGCTCACCACAGTATAAAATGCCAATTGTGATAACAAACATAGCGGAACAACCATTGAATAAAATCTATCTAGATATAGTCGGCCCACTAGAGGAGACTGAATCCGGAAACAAATATATATTAATGTTTCAGGATAACCTCACGAAGTTGGTAGATTGTTATGCCATACCGAATGGGGAAGCTCTAACGGTATCTCAAATATTCTTCGACGAAATCCTCACGCGCTACCGCATTCCCAAGAGAATAGTCACCGATCAGAGAAGTAACTTCCTGATTGACCTATTCAAAAAGATATGCAAACTCCTCAGGATAAATAAGCCGCACACCGCAACTTATCATCCCCAATAAGACCATTGATTGAACATCTACGAACTATAGTGGACGAAAATCCCAGGTCATGGGATAATTATCTACGAACCGCTGCATTTGTGTACAATAACAGTGTACACGAAGGGACAAAATTAACTCCCATGGACTGCCTTTGCCGCTTTACAGCGGACGTTCCGTCCAACTTAAGGCGAGACCCCGAACCCGTGTACAACCACGAGAGCTACTAACATATTCTCAGGTATAAGCTTCAGAAGTATTATGCCATGGCAAGGAAAAATCTACTAAGAGTAAACAGCGTTCGAAAAATTACTATGACAAAGCTGTACGTCTCCTGACATTTCACAGAGGAGAACGGTTCTACTCAAGAACGATAGTCGTAAACATAAGCTTTCCCAGATTTGGGTAGGACCCTATACGGTAACCGGCACACTTAGTTCTGTAAACACAACAATTAAAATGCGTAAACGAGAGGTGAGGGTACACAACAATCGCCTAAAACCATTCTACGAATAACATGGTGTCAATATAATCTAAGTAATTCTAAGATTCATATATAATAGCATGTAAGCTATAAAGTCAACAGAAAACCCATTTTAATATCCTATCCTATCCTCTCCTAGATGAAAATGCGGTCAATAATTTTCTACGGCTCTTCCTGATTTTGATAGGAGCCCTCGCGAAGGAACCTTCCTCTGTAGGGCCCCTAAATAATACGGGAGTGTTATTCGAGGTTCTCGGAAGCTTATCGGTTTACCACGAAACTTGGAGCATCATCACTGAGTTGAACCTAGCTGAGTTAGCAAATCAGGTGCGACTAGCAGAAGGAGCAGAACTCTACGTACACCAATTGTGTGGAAATGGGTCCTCTATACAGGAACTGCGTACGCTGCCGACAAAACACGTACACGCCCTGATGGAAAATATCAACAGGCGTACTAGTATTATTAGGGAAGCAGTGCCCAAATCACGCAAGGTCCGATCCATCTTCGATGGAATTGGGAATGCGATGCATTCTGTTTTGGTACCATGGATAGTGGAAACGAGCAAGAGGTTTACAGCCGACTAAGCGAATTAGAGGTAAATACTCAAACCTTAGATGATCTGGAAAAGCAAGATCGCCGTAACAAAAACCACGTTGGAACTAATTCAGAAACCACTATCTTCGCTGACTGAACGACAGCGTCAGATAGCCCAACATATTAACAGTGTACAGAACACAACAGGCGAGTTGACAGCCCAACAAATAAGGCAGGAAATAGTCTCGAGTCTGAAACTACAAATGATAGAGTTGGAATTTAGTCAACAAGCTCTATTGGGCATAATAGTGTTCATTAGAAATAATCAAATTCATCCCCTTTTAATTTCCTCAAATCATTTGCTAGAGATTTATCACAAATCTCACTCCACTTGTCCCAATCTGCTGGACAGCTTATCAGTTCTGTATCAAACAGCAGCAATCAGGACACATATATTACAGGAAAAATTGGTGATTCGAATCACCTTTCTCCTTCTTAATATACCCAAGACAGAATCCAACAGATGAAATATTTTCCCATACGGGTGGATTCAAACCACTCACTAATGCCTGATATCGAATTTTCCCATGTGGCAAGTCAAATCAAGACCCAGGAGTTTCTGCTCGTCAAGCTAGAAAACCTGAAATCATTCAAAAAAATTTCCAAAAGGGTCAATGAAGATACATGGGTTGGTAAGCTGAACACACCAATCACCACGGCTACAAAAACAGATGAATGTGTTATCAAACTTCTATTCAATCCACTGGGCAAACACCCACAGTGTAGCATCAGAGCTCAAATTCCCTCAAGAGACACAATAATTAAGCTCAATAGACCAAATTCGTGGCTGTACTTCTTACCCGAAACCACTATCGTACAAATAACTTGTACTCAACAGTTACTCACTCATCGACGTCGTCGTCGTCGTCGTGACAGTCAAGGAACCATGTTCCTTGCAAAAAGGGCCTCACATTCTGTATTACGAAGCAGAAAATCTGCAACCGCTACAATTTTTCCATCCAACCTACTTCCCAGGCACAAGCAAAATTCAGGATGAGTTGGCAGAATATATGTACAAGATATCCGCTCCTAAAAACCTTGCGAAACAACCAACGTTACTCCTCGGAGATGATACAAACCAACGTATCCACCTAGATACAAAATCTCTAGACAAAATACGTACCAAAGTGAACAACATTCACTTTGGACCGAAGGCCAAGGTTCATCATATAATCTCTATTACATCCTTATCAATGTCAGGACTCTTGTTGCTAATTGCATCAGTGGTGGCAATAGCAAAATATATCATACGGGCATTCATGGCATGGGTTGCCAAACGCAGACAACAGCCCACAGCTGAAAACACTCCCATTTAACCGGTTTACGCAAAACCCCAAGAAAAATTGAAACGTACCCAAAGTCTCCCTAGAGCTAGATCTATATAATTAGTATAATCAAAAATGTCTATACTAATTTTTTTCACCTCGTCTTTCCATTTTGTTACCGGCGCAGACTCTTACCCTTTTTACTACACTGGGTGATAGGAAATAAGTGATATGAAAACTAGGAATTAAGGGGAAGAAAACACAATTCGGAAGTTCTCAACAAAATAGATTCAAAGCTCTAGGAATTAAGAAAATAGAAGAAAGAAAGGCATAATATAGTAGAATTAAAACAAACGTATAACCAATTAAAATATAATCGAAATTTAATTACAAAAAACAAAATATAATAAAAATAATAAACAGTAACATTAAGCAATACAAAAGAATAATTAATTAGCAAATAAGATACTAAAATACCTACAATAACATAAATAACTAAGTTATGCTAAATAGATATAAAATCAAAAGTTAAAGTACTAAAATTATAAATAGAAAACTAGTAAATAAAAATAATACAATAAAGAGAAAAAAATAAGATAACCAACAAAAAATTAAAAGGCGTTAGATATATACATAAAAAAAAATAAAGGAAAAAAATGTGCTTTAAAGGTAGATATAAATAAATAAATAAATGAGTAAGTAGAGCTAGATAATAGGATTAAGGAAATCATACACTAAATTACACAAAAAAAAACATAAAAATAGAATTAGCGAATGCCTAGAAAAATATATAAAAGCATTATACATTCCTGTAAAAGCAACCAAAAATTATATATATACATATGTATTTTTTTGCAAAGCAAGAGCAAAAACACAACAGAAAACCGGCCAAGCCCCAGCCACCAAAAGTGCGCACCCACACAACTTCCCCTGAGAATTATTCCTCTCCAAAGTATAATTCTGTTTTTCTCAAGGGGAAGGATTGTTATATACCTAAAATAAATTAAATTTTCATATAAACCATAAAAAGGGCAGAAAATAAAAATTATATTCAGTAAATTTTTCACATATGTTAATCATGCTTAAAATGGTTAGCTGATCTCTTAAATGGGTGAAGAAAATTGCATCAGCAGTTTTCCTCACATTACATACATTTTATTCCCATAAAACGACTTGGGAAAAACAAAAGTTTCAGTTTACAACCCAAGTCATTTTGCTTAAAACTTGTCATTCAAACAATTTAATTAAAAAATAAATCAAAAGGCAAATAGTACCTTCAGTACGACTTGCCGCGAAAAATACAATATTATACATATTATGACAAAAGCTCCCACGTTAAGAAATGCGCGCCGCATAAATACATTATGTATATGCGCGCCGCGATTTCAAACGACGGGACGGTGTCTGATGTTTATAAAAGTATAAGATTACATTTAAGAAGCCATCGTCCAACGCGAATAATTCTGGACAAGATTGAAGAAGTCCAGAATTGATCGTAAAATTTTCTCAGGGTAAGAAAATGCAATTAACCATTTTTTACCCTGAACAACGGCTCTTGGTGACTATGAAGGTGATCAAGATTTGAATGGAATCAGTCGTTTTGAAAAGGGGAGTTGGTTTTGAGTTTTGGTTCTTGTCGGGTTGACCACGAGCATGAAAGCAAAAAAATCTTAAGTAACGACAGTTGATTTTTGTTCTCGAGGGCGGATTTTGTTTAAGTTTTTAAAAAGTAAAGAAATGAAAAGAAAAAAAAGAAGACGATCAAGGCCCGCTTAAGCGCTTAGTTAGGACGATAATAAAAATCCGGTAAGAAGGATCTTCGATGTCGAGTGGTAGTCATCTCTCTAATGATCGTTGTTCGTTTTTTAATGGCTGCTATTAGACTGTGTATATGCAACTTTTGTTCCGTACATGCACTAGTGGTGGAATTATGCACTTCGCATAATCGATTGAGAAGAAATCCGGTGTGCTCCATTATTGTGGTTTCTGCTTCCAGATCACTAACATTTTTCTGCGTGAATAGGTCCCATGGGCCGTGGAATAATAAAATCTTTCCGAGTTGCTCGAACATTATCCCTATACTGTTTAAAGGTTGGAGCTCATAGGGGTTTGCAGCAGTGTTTGTTATTGCCGTGAGGATCAGATAAAAGATTCCATTTAAGATTAGAGACATTTTTGTATAAAGAAAAATCTCCAAAATTATATAAATAATATTGTAAGTGACCATTGTGCAATGATGTTCAATGTTTGTAGTGTGTTTTAATCTTATTATTGTAAAAAGAGTAAAAAAAAAATTTGCTGGGTTACGAATTTATTAAAAGCGTTTGTGGGTCAATTGGCTGAATTTCTTTGACCGGTTATGCTTTCTTTGCATGTTGCCGTAATTGATTTATAAATCAATGCCCTATAAGAATTGTGTCACGCAGCGAGACGAAATGTTATTGAATGTGTTTTTTGTTTTTTTTTGTGAGACTTTATACGGGTGACCGTAGTTATTTGAAATGAGATGCTAATTTAGCGGATTTTTGGTGTAAATAACCGGTAATATGATTTTAATTGCCCATATTGATATCAAGTGTTCAAGTGTTCCAAACCAGTAAGTGTATCTCTCTCTCTCTTTTTTTTACCAAAGAATTAATTATTAAATAATTATTTTTCAAGAAAGAAATGTGTCTAAGAAGTTATCATCGAAAGCGGTGTCGAAGAACATCCCCGAGAGGCGGCTCAGTAACCTGACCCTGTATCCAGCTGGCAGGCCGGTTGAGCCGTATATACCCAAGGCGTTTCCTGGAACGACACAAGAGGCACCGGGTTATACCCCTGGACCACAGAGGCTGTCCTTAGAGGACCTTAAGAGGAAATCGGGGAAGTGTAGAGCGACCGTTGGCAGAGATGTGTTGAAGCCCAAGACTTCCCGAGGAGGTAGACGCGTAAGACTTCGTAAGGCCTACACTACTTTTGGCTCTCTTGCTGTAACCAACGACGAGCGTAAGAAATACGAGAAGTTGGCGAAAGATTGGCTGAAGTTGGTCAACGATACAAAAAGGATGAAAAAGGGGAAATTGTAAATTTCACGCTAAATTCTTGTAAGAAGGAGAAGAAAAGGAAATAAAGTTAAATATATATTCATGTTCTTTTTTTTTTTTTTATTGGTCAATTACTCATGAATTGGTTTTATTGTGTAATACGCAATTGTATGAGACATGTCGCCTCGTTCTTCTTTTCTCATTTGTTTGTGTTAAGACTAGCCGTTATTCGTGAAATGGCTTTAATCTATTGTTATGTACTGTTACTCTTCGTTTACCGATTTGAATAATAGTATTAACAGGGTTAAAAACTTGTACTACTAGATATGGGCCTAGCCATATCTGGGAAAGCTTGCATTTTTTTGCTGGGTTTTTAATAGAACTTTATCTCCTGGTTTGAATGTTACTGGACGCGCGTGTTTATCGTAGTGCATTTTTTACTTTTTAGCATATGATTTCTGTAACTTATACCTAAGAATATGATAGTAACTTTCGTGATTGTACATTGGCTCTGTCTCTGTTCTTAGATTTGTGGGTACATCAGCTGTAATTCCAAACAGACAATCCATTGGGGTTAGCTTAGTGCCTTCATCTGGACTATTATTATAAACGAAAGCCACGGCTCTCAGGAATCGATCCCAAGCCTATCGATTTTCGGACACAATAGCTCTTAGATACTCCACTAGTGGTCTGTGGATTGTTCCTAAATAAGGATCCCAGAGAAAATCGTCTTTTTCTAGAGTAAAAAGGTTTTTATGCTTTTTCTTCACGATTTCAGATTCCAGATTTGTTTGTAGTTTTTCAAGCCAACAAGCACTCTTTGCAAAGGAAATGGTAACTCGCCACTATATATATCCGCCAGATTCAAACCTACGATTTCGGGGCGATAGTCCGAGCTTCTTCCCACTGCACCAAATTTTTTCCTTGTTGGTTTCTTGTAGTCAATAAAACCACCTTTAATCCCAGGAGATTATAAGATGAAATTAAACGAAAGAATACAGATTTTTATTTAAACGAAATTGCCTCTAAACAAAAAGGATGCCTTTCATTCGTCAGAAAAAATATACATTGTTTTATTTTTATTTTACATGATTGCTTTGTTCCCGAAAATTTCTACCGCTTTCTATGATTTATATCTTTTTTGTTGATTATCCAAAGTATTTCTTGATACATCTGATTTTTAACCAACAAAGATTTTGTTCATCGCGACGTAGAGATTTTCTTCAAAATTTGGGTACTTATCTTTGCTGCATGCGATTTGCGCTGCAACATGCACACAGCCTTGAAACGATAGGTTGCAATGAATCGCTGAAAATTTGCGGAAATGTTCATATACCTATGTGGATACAGTAATGGATGTTTCATGTGTAGAGATGCAGGACGTGTATTAATTAGACTGGATGACAGTTTCAATGGGAAGCAGGCAAATTTTTGTTGTAGGCCGTTTCATATTAGTATTTTGAGTTTTTAAGGTTACAACTCGTACTAAGTTGTCTCTCCCTGGATGTGTTTTAATAATTCTTCCCATCTGCCCTCGTGACGGAGGGAGTCTATCATCTTTGACTAGCACTGTCATTCACTTTCAGGTTGATTTCTTTAGTCAGCCATTTTGGTCTTTTTTGAAGGCGATGCAAATGTTCGCTGCTCCACCGTGTCCAGAATGTTTGAAAAAGTTTTTGAATATACTCCTCCTATTAGAAAGTGCCCTGGCGTTTATGCTGATGTGTCGTTCGGGTCTTGAGACATTCCTCTCACAGGTCTAGAATTCAGAGTAGTTTCGATCAGCGTTATCAACGTACTAAATTCCTTATAAGGAAGCATTACGTTTCCAATTATTCCTTTTAGATGAGTTTTAACAGATTTTACTCCGCTTCCCCATAATCCGCCGAAATGAGGTGAAGATGGCGGTATAAAGTGCCAATTGATTCCTTCATTTTCAATGGCTTGTGCAATTTCGTTTTCTATATGCTGTATCATGTCAAATTTATAGCGCGTGAGGATGGCATTTGCTCCTATTTGACTCACAGTCACTATACATATCGGCGCACAAGCCGAGACGAGACAGAAATCTTTGGAATGCTCCCAAGAATCCAGCTGTCGGCAGGTAACTCACTATTTCAAGATACATCACTTTCGTGACCATGCAAATGAAAACTGCTATGAAGGCCTTATAACTGCGAGTTCCTCTAGCTTTGGAACTTTGTAAATGAAATGCGCCATAATAATCTACTGCCGAGTGTGCAAATGGAAGTGCTCTTCGTATGCGATAACTGGGTAAGTCCGCCATTAGCTGTGTTCTAGTTTGGGCTGTCTCTCAAAAACATTGTATGCATCTGTGATTATATGAACAGAATACGTTTTTAGCATTCAATATCCAATATTTTCGTCGAAGCAAAGAGAGCATTAGTTGAGCGCCTCCATGAATCTTTGTTTTATGGATATTGTCCACTATGACCTTTGTCAGATTACTCCTTTCAGGTAGTATAACAGGATGTCTTTCCGAATATGTAAGTGAGGAATATTGAAGGCGACCACCAACTTTGATGAGACCATCGACATGGAGAAACGGATTTACTTTAATTAGTTTACTTTGTTTTGGGATCTGTTTCTTGTCTCGTAGTACCTTTATATCGTTGGAAAAATGTTCATTCTGAATGGTTCGCAGCCAAAAGTTTAGCGACGTTTGTAATTCTTCACTGGTTAGATATTTCAGTTTTCGATGTTGGTAATCAGTCCGAACCAGGGCCGCATTTATACTTTTGGGGGCCCTACGCGCAAAACCAATATAAGGCCCCAAAAAATAAGTCTTTTCAGTTAATAAAATATATTTAGGTACATATGCATTTTTTTTAGATTAGTGAAAACAAAAGTCGACATTTCCATAATAAAGCATTTTAATAACATAAAAATAACACAACACTGGTATTTAAAAAAAAGTATAAAAACAAATCAGTTCAATTAAATAAAAAATAAAATAATAACTAAACATTTCTTTTTCTGGCTTTTGTTTTAGCAAATATGTCTATAATATCATCATAATTAATCGATTCCATTACATCTGCTTCAATACATAATAGCGACAGGTCACTTGTTTTATTTTGTTGTAAGTTGCTTCGTAAACAATTTTTTATTCGTTTCAATACCGAAAATGAGCGCCAAGCAATTGCGTTAGAAATAGGCATCGTCAAAAATATTTTTAAAATTGTTTCTACGTTCGGAAAAGTAGACCTTAACCCATCGTTTATAAATTTATACATATTTTTAATTAAAAAATTTTCTTCCTTAATCATTATTAAAAACTGCTCAGCTTCATCAATAAATTTTTCTGAGTCAATATCAGTACCATAAAGTTGTAAAATATTCTTAATACTAGCCTTGTACTTGTCTTTATTTATATTTTTTTCCAAAAAAAATTCAAACGTATCTAATATGTCTGAATAGCTTTTTGCTCTTTCATTTAGTTCCAAAATTAGCTTGTCGCAAATGACGTTAAAAGTATTGACAATGAAATTTTCTTTCCCATCTCATCGTTAGATTTTGAAACTTCGTCTCACATTTTTTCTTCTCATCTTTAAATTTGGTTTCATCTGTTAATAAATTCGCTTCTTCATTTAAATCAACAAAACCATTTCTTATATTTAAAGTAAAACCAACTAAAGACTGTAACAAATTATAAGCTTGCAACAAATCCTTATCGGGATCTTGTAGGGATTTACTCGTAGAATTTATTCGCTGTAAAATTTTGTCCCACACAACTGTTAAAATCGCCGTTTCCAAATTGTCAAAATGTTCGGCCAATGATAAGCTCTCTAATTTAGAAATAGGTTTTTCATGAGGGGAAATGGATAGTTCAAGTTATGCTTCTTTAATTTGTTTGTATCCACGTTTATAGCGTCTGCTCTTGCGGACCATCGCGTCTCACTTAGTCTTTTAACAGTTAAAGATTTTTTTTCTAAATGTTTAATGAGTATACCCCATCTTCTTGTTGAAGCTGAAAAGTATTTGTATACATTTTGAATGAAACAAAAATATTGCACTGCTTCCGGACAAGATTCCGCTACATAGTTGCCAACAACATTCTTTGAAAAACGTAGGATATACGCAGTTGTTCTCAAGAGTCTAGTCAACGATGAGTATTGTTTCATAAGTTCCAATGTTCGCCTGGGCTGTGGATGTGTAAGCTTACAATATTTTTCCCCAATCCATTAGCAGTTTCGATGTTCAATTTATTTTTTAGCCAGTTATCTTTTGATTTCTTAAGCCATGACGGACCATTCCACCAAAGGCTATAATCTTTCAATTTGCAGGGATCCATGCTTCTACTTGCACAATCTGCCGGGTTGATTTCAGTTGGTACATGAGTCCAACAATTTTCCTTTAATAATTGATATATATTTGATACCCGATTAGCAATAAAATTTTCCCATGTCGAAGGATGCCTCTTCAACCACGGACGGACAATTGTAGAGTCAGTGCAAGCGTAGATGTCACTTATGTTCAATTGAATATCATCCTGTACTTCAGTTTTCAGCTTGGCTAAGAGATTAGCCCCACAAAGCTCAAGTCTACGAAGAGATATGTCTTTATAGGTGCGACTTTGGTTTTCGCAGTTATGACATGAGCATCCATTTGTCCATCGGGATGTTCAATGCGAACATATACCGCTGCAGCATACGCTTTGATGGATGCATCGCAAAACCCATGAAGGTCGATCTGCAAATAGCTTTCTCCTGTCTGAATCCACAGAGGAATCTGTATATTTTGAATTTGGATAATACTGTCCCGATATTGATTCCATTCTTCTCTAATATCTTGAAATACTTCGTCGTCCCACTGTAGTCCCATAAGCCAAAGATTTCGGATGAAGATTTTAGTCGTGATTATTATGGGAGCAAGCCATACTATCGGATCAAACAGTTTTAAAATCTCTGAACGAATACTTCGTTTCGTCCACTCTCCGCTGATATTTTGGATTTCTATTTTATACGAGTGGGTGTCATTTCGAGGATTCCACAGCATTCCAAGTGCCCTAACATCGTTAGTATCTACTGAAAGAGGTATTTCGATTCCTCGGTGCTCTTACGGAAAAGTTTGGAGATCGAATCATTGTTTGAAGCCAATTTTCTTAATTCGAATCCTCCTGAATATAAAACTTGGAAAATTTGAAACTGTTTAATAGTGGCTACTTCAACACTGTTCCCACCAGAGATGAGGTCATCTACATAGAAATCATTAAGAATGGCTGCTGTTCCAATAGGATAATTGTGACTTTCGTCTCGTGAACATTGTTGCATACTTCGAATTGCAAGATATGGCGCACTCTTAATTCCAAATGTAACAGTGGTTAGTTTATAATCACGTATGGGTTTGTCTGGTGAGTCTCTTTACACTATTCTTTGATATTCGGTGTATCTATGATGGATCTCGATCTGCCTATACATCCTTTGCACATCTGCCATAAATGCGATTTTGCACTTTCGCCAACGCTTGCGAATTGTGGACAACGTTTCTTGTATAGTTGGTCCCTTTAAGAGGATATGGTTCAATGACATACCATTGCTTGTTTAGCGCGAGGCGTCAAGGACTACACGCACTTTAGTAGTAGCACTGCTTGGCTTCAACACGGCGTGATGCGGCAAGTATGCAGAGATATAATACGGTTTTCCATCTGCGTCGTGTGCTATGTAGTGTGTTTCTGTCTTCTTCGTAGCTTTCGTGTGTCGTAGCTCCAAATATTCATTTATGCATTTAACATATTCCATTTTTAGATGTGGATCTTGTGCGAAGCGCTTTTCCATCTGGAGTAGTCGAGAAATTGCGATATTTCTGGATGCTCCCAACATTGTTTCTCCTGCCATGAATGGTAATCCAACCTGTTATCTTCCGCTGGACTATCTGATGTGATTGTTACTGAAAAGTAGCTCACATCTATTTTCTTCACTAGTTAAGAGACGCTTCGAAGGAATTTCTTCTAATTCCCAGAATATTCTTAGATCAAAACGTGGACTGACGTTAACATGGTAACTTTCTGGGTGATCGAGTTCAGAAAAATGAGACGACGTTTCGCCTGACTATAGGTCTGTTCGCGAACTCAGTTTACGGACAATGCATTGCAATGAAATTGCACGAACTTACACATTTTCCGTTCGTTTACTTTCTCGTGCACACAAAATTACACGAGTTTTGCATACGTCACAGCTTCCCCTCTAGCATGAATTTACCCGAAGTTTTTAGTTGCTCCACATTTGTTGCAAGGAAAATTGACAGCTGTTACACAGGGTTAAAAACTTGTACTACTAGATATGGGCCTAGCCATATCTGGGAAAGCTTGCATTTTTTTGCTGGGTTTTTAATAGAACTTTATCTCCTGGTTTGAATGTTACTGGACGCGCGTGTTTATCGTAGTGCATTTTTTACTTTTTAGCATATGATTTCTGTAAGTTATACCTAAGAATATGATAGTAACTTTCGTGATTGTACATTGGCTCTGTCTCTGTTCTTAGATTTGTGGGTACATCAGCTGTAATTCCAAACAGACAATCCATTGGGGTTAGCTTAGTGCCTTCATCTGGACTATTATTATAAACGAAAGCCACGGCACTCAGGAATCGATCCCAAGCCTATCGATTTTCGGACACAATAGCTCTTAGATACTCCACTAGTGGTCTGTGGATTGTTCCTAAATAAGGATCCCAGAGAAAATCGTCTTTTTCTAGAGTAAAAAGGTTTTTATGCTTTTTCTTCACGATTTCAGATTCCAGATTTGTTTGTAGTTTTTCAAGCCAACAAGCACTCTTTGCAAAGGAAATGGTAACTCGCCACTATATATATCCGCCAGATTCAAACCTACGATTTCGGGGCGATAGTCCGAGCTTCTTCCCACTGCACCAAATTTTTTCCTTGTTGGTTTCTTGTAGTCAATAAAACCACCTTTAATCCCAGGAGATTATAAGATGAAATTAAACGAAAGAATACAGATTTTTTATTTAAACGAAATTGCCTCTAAACAAAAAGGATGCCTTTCATTCGTCAGAAAAAATATACATTGTTTTATTTTTATTTTACATGATTGCTTTGTTCCCGAAAATTTCTACCGCTTTCTATGATTTATATCTTTTTTGTTGATTATCCAAAGTATTTCTTGATACATCTGATTTTTAACCAACAAAGATTTTGTTCATCGCGACGTAGAGATTTTCTTCAAAATTTGGGTACTTATCTTTGCTGCATGCGATTTGCGCTGCAACATGCACACAGCCTTGAAACGATAGGTTGCAATGAATCGCTGAAAATTTGCGGAAATGTTCATATACCTATGTGGATACAGTAATGGATGTTTCATGTGTAGAGATGCAGGACGTGTATTAATTAGACTGGATGACAGTTTCAATGGGAAGCAGGCAAATTTTTGTTGTAGGCCGTTTCATATTAGTATTTTGAGTTTTTAAGGTTACAACTCGTACTAAGTTGTCTCTCCCTGGATGTGTTTTAATAATTCTTCCCATCTGCCCTCGTGACGGAGGGAGTCTATCATCTTTGACTAGCACTGTCATTCACTTTCAGGTTGATTTCTTTAGTCAGCCATTTTGGTCTTTTTTGAAGGCGATGCAAATGTTCGCTGCTCCACCGTGTCCAGAATGTTTGAAAAAGTTTTTGAATATACTCCTCCTATTAGAAAGTGCCCTGGCGTTTATGCTGATGTGTCGTTCGGGTCTTGAGACATTCCTCTCACAGGTCTAGAATTCAGAGTAGTTTCGATCAGCGTTATCAACGTACTAAATTCCTTATAAGGAAGCATTACGTTTCCAATTATTCCTTTTAGATGAGTTTTAACAGATTTTACTCCGCTTCCCCATAATCCGCCGAAATGAGGTGAAGATGGCGGTATAAAGTGCCAATTGATTCCTTCATTTTCAATGGCTTGTGCAATTTCGTTTTCTATATGCTGTATCATGTCAAATTTATAGCGCGTGAGGATGGCATTTGCTCCTATTTGACTCACAGTCACTATACATATCGGCGCACAAGCCGAGACGAGACAGAAATCTTTGGAATGCTCCCAAGAATCCAGCTGTCGGCAGGTAACTCACTATTTCAAGATACATCACTTTCGTGACCATGCAAATGAAAACTGCTATGAAGGCCTTATAACTGCGAGTTCCTCTAGCTTTGGAACTTTGTAAATGAAATGCGCCATAATAATCTACTGCCGAGTGTGCAAATGGAAGTGCTCTTCGTATGCGATAACTGGGTAAGTCCGCCATTAGCTGTGTTCTAGTTTGGGCTGTCTCTCAAAAACATTGTATGCATCTGTGATTATATGAACAGAATACGTTTTTAGCATTCAATATCCAATATTTTCGCCGAAGCAAAGAGAGCATTAGTTGAGCGCCTCCATGAATCTTTGTTTTATGGATATTGTCCACTATGACCTTTGTCAGATTACTCCTTTCAGGTAGTATAACAGGATGTCTTTCCGAATATGTAAGTGAGGAATATTGAAGGCGACCACCAACTTTGATGAGACCATCGACATGGAGAAACGGATTTACTTTAATTAGTTTACTTTGTTTTGGGATCTGTTTCTTGTCTCGTAGTACCTTTATATTGTTGGAAAAATGTTCATTCTGAATGGTTCGCAGCCAAAAGTTTAGCGACGTTTGTAATTCTTCACTGGTTAGATATTTCAGTTTTCGATGTTGGTAATCAGTCCGAACCAGGGCCGCATTTATACTTTTGGGGGCCCTACGCGCAAAACCAATATAAGGCCCCAAAAAATAAGTCTTTTCAGTTAATAAAATATATTTAGGTACATATGCATTTTTTTAGATTAGTGAAAACAAAAGTCGACATTTCCATAATAAAGCATTTTAATAACATAAAAATAACACAACACTGGTATTTAAAAAAAAGTATAAAAACAAATCAGTTCAATTAAATAAAAAATAAAATAATAACTAAACATTTCTTTTTCTGGCTTTTGTTTTAGCAAATATGTCTATAATATCATCATAATTAATCGATTCCATTACATCTGCTTCAATACATAATAGCGACAGGTCACTTGTTTTATTTTGTTGTAAGTTGCTTCGTAAACAATTTTTTATTCGTTTCAATACCGAAAATGAGCGCCAAGCAATTGCGTTAGAAATAGGCATCGTCAAAAATATTTTTAAAATTGTTTCTACGTTCGGAAAAGTAGACCTTAACCCATCGTTTATAAATTTATACATATTTTTAATTAAAAAATTTTCTTCCTTAATCATTATTAAAAACTGCTCAGCTTCATCAATAAATTTTTTTGAGTCAATATCAGTACCATAAAATTGTAAAATATTCTTAATACTAGCCTTGTACTTGTCTTTATTTATATTTTTTTCCAAAAAAAATTCAAACGTATCTAATATGTCTGAATAGCTTTTTGCTCTTTCATTTAGTTCCAAAATTAGCTTGTCGCAAATGACGTTAAAAGTATTGACAATGAAATTTTCTTTCCCATCTCATCGTTAGATTTTGAAACTTCGTCTCACATTTTTTCTTCTCATCTTTAAATTTGGTTTCATCTGTTAATAAATTCGCTTCTTCATTTAAATCAACAAAACCATTTCTTATATTTAAAGTAAAACCAACTAAAGACTGTAACAAATTATAAGCTTGCAACAAATCCTTATCGGGATCTTGTAGGGATTTACTCGTAGAATTTATTCGCTGTAAAATTTTGTCCCACACAACTGTTAAAATCGCCGTTTCCAAATTGTCAAAATGTTCGGCCAATGATAAGCTCTCTAATTTAGAAATAGGTTTTTCATGAGGGGAAATGGATAGTTCAAGTTATGCTTCTTTAATTTGTTTGTATCCACGTTTATAGCGTCTGCTCTTGCGGACCATCGCGTCTCACTTAGTCTTTTAACAGTTAAAGATTTTTTTTCTAAATGTTTAATGAGTATACCCCATCTTCTTGTTGAAGCTGAAAAGTATTTGTATACATTTTGAATGAAACAAAAATATTGCACTGCTTCCGGACAAGATTCCGCTACATAGTTGCCAACAACATTCTTTGAAAAACGTAGGATATACGCAGTTGTTCTCAAGAGTCTAGTCAACGATGAGTATTGTTTCATAAGTTCCAATGTTCGCCTGGGCTGTGGATGTGTAAGCTTACAATATTTTTCCCCAATCCATTAGCAGTTTCGATGTTCAATTTATTTTTTAGCCAGTTATCTTTTGATTTCTTAAGCCATGACGGACCATTCCACCAAAGGCTATAATCTTTCAATTTGCAGGGATCCATGCTTCTACTTGCACAATCTGCCGGGTTGATTTCAGTTGGTACATGAGTCCAACAATTTTCCTTTAATAATTGATATATATTTGATACCCGATTAGCAATAAAATTTTCCCATGTCGAAGGATGCCTCTTCAACCACGGACGGACAATTGTAGAGTCAGTGCAAGCGTAGATGTCACTTATGTTCAATTGAATATCATCCTGTACTTCAGTTTTCAGCTTGGCTAAGAGATTAGCCCCACAAAGCTCAAGTCTACGAAGAGATATGTCTTTATAGGTGCGACTTTGGTTTTCGCAGTTATGACATGAGCATCCATTTGTCCATCGGGATGTTCAATGCGAACATATACCGCTGCAGCATACGCTTTGATGGATGCATCGCAAAACCCATGAAGGTCGATCTGCAAATAGCTTTCTCCTGTCTGAATCCACAGAGGAATCTGTATATTTTGAATTTGGATAATACTGTCCCGATATTGATTCCATTCTTCTCTAATATCTTGAAATACTTCGTCGTCCCACTGTAGTCCCATAAGCCAAAGATTTCGGATGAAGATTTTAGTCGTGATTATTATGGGAGCAAGCCATACTATCGGATCAAACAGTTTTAAAATCTCTGAACGAATACTTCGTTTCGTCCACTCTCCGCTGATATTTTGGATTTCTATTTTATACGAGTGGGTGTCATTTCGAGGATTCCACAGCATTCCAAGTGCCCTAACATCGTTAGTATCTACTGAAAGAGGTATTTCGATTCCTCGGTGCTCTTACGGAAAAGTTTGGAGTATCGAATCATTGCTTGAAGCCAATTTTCTTAATTCGAATCCTCCTGAATATAAAACTTGGAAAATTTGAAACTGTTTAATAGTGGCTACTTCAACACTGTTCCCACCAGAGATGAGGTCATCTACATAGAAATCATTAAGAATGGCTGCTGTTCCAATAGGATAATTGTGACTTTCGTCTCGTGAACATTGTTGCATACTTCGAATTGCAAGATATGGCGCACTCTTAATTCCAAATGTAACAGTGGTTAGTTTATAATCACGTATGGGTTTGTCTGGTGAGTCTCTTTACACTATTCTTTGATATTCGGTGTATCTATGATGGATCTCGATCTGCCTATACATCCTTTGCACATCTGCCATAAATGCGATTTTGCACTTTCGCCAACGCTTGCGAATTGTGGACAACGTTTCTTGTATAGTTGGTCCCTTTAAGAGGATATGGTTCAATGACATACCATTGCTTGTTTAGCGCGAGGCGTCAAGGACTACACGCACTTTAGTAGTAGCACTGCTTGGCTTCAACACGGCGTGATGCGGCAAGTATGCAGAGATATAATACGGTTTTCCATCTGCGTCGTGTGCTATGTAGTGTGTTTCTGTCTTCTTCGTAGCTTTCGTGTGTCGTAGCTCCAAATATTCATTTATGCATTTAACATATTCCATTTTTAGATGTGGATCTTGTGCGAAGCGCTTTTCCATCTGGAGTAGTCGAGAAATTGCGATGTTTCTGGATGCTCCCAACATTGTTTCTCCTGCCATGAATGGTAATCCAACCTGTTATCTTCCGCTGGACTATCTGATGTGATTGTTTCTGAAAAGTAGCTCACATCTGTTTTCTTCACTAGTTAAGAGACGCTTCGAAGGAATTTCTTCTAATTCCCAGAATATTCTTAGATCAAAACGTGGACTGACGTTAACATGGTAACTTTCTGGGTGATCGAGTTCAGAAAAATGAGACGACGTTTCGCCTGACTATAGGTCTGTTCGCGAACTCAGTTTACGGACAATGCATTGCAATGAAATTGCACGAACTTACACATTTTCCGTTCGTTTACTTTCTCGTGCACACAAAATTACACGAGTTTTGCATACGTCACAGCTTCCCCTCTAGCATGAATTTACCCGAAGTTTTTAGTTGCTCCACATTTGTTGCAAGGAAAATTGACAGCTGTCATAGGAAAAGTTCATTTTTGTCATTTTCTGAAAATATTTTAAAGTGCAATCAAAATGTCGAATGAAGATAATTTAAGTATTCAATGCTCTCAGGGACTTTTCAAAACTGCAACAAGTTAAAAAAAAATAAAACAATACTCATTCGCAAATTTTATTCCACACATCTTCTTCTTGTTTTTCACGAAGTTGCATGAAAAGCGTTCGTTTACTTTTTCATGCATTTTAAATTCTTCCCCCACTACACGAGTAAAACAATACTCATTCGCAAATGTTATTCCACACTTCTTCTTCTTCTTGTTTTTCACGAAGTTGCATGAAAAGCCTTCGTTTACTTTTTCATGCATTTTACATTCTTCCCCACTACACGAGTAAGTTTTTACCCAGAAAGTTTTTGCACGAGAAATACGCGAACAGACTTAATATCCAACCAAATATGGTGCACTGTGCACGTGGAGTTCCAATTTCTCCTTTTCGTACACCATCACAAATAAGTGAAGGACAAACATCGGCTCCTAATAGCACATCAATGCGGCCAGGTTGATTAAAAGTAGGGTCAGCTAGTTGAAGACCATCCAAATTGTGCCAATTTATATCTTTAATTTCATGTCCTGGTAACACATTCGTGATCTTCTTCAATACAAAGGCATTGACCTGTATATGTATTAGTATCTGTTGTTGAGTCCTTCTGTTTAAATGCGAGTCTTACACTCGTTCGGACTTTCTCGGTCGATGCATTGCCTAATCCAGTTACATCTGCGAGTCTGAGCTTCCTAAGTAGTCGAAGAGTTTGCACAATATATTCCGTGACAAATGATGCTTGCGATCCAGGGTCGATCAGAGCTCTACAAATTTGTTTCAGTCCATTTGGCGCAGTAAGTTTTACCAAGGCTGTAGCTAAGATGATTTGCTGGGATCTCGAAGGTTGATTCAAGACAAAGGATTGAGTATCTATTTGAGTCTCCTCATTACCGGTAACAAAGAAACTCTGTCTAGAAGTTTCAGTGTGGACAGTAAGTTTGTGTTCTGCACTTTTTGTCGAGTCTTGATGTTTATGTAGTGTCGTATGATGTGATTTCTGACAAGTCAAACATTTGAGCGTACTTGGGCAATTTGCAATAAGATGGCCAGTACCTAGGCAATTTAAACAAAGACCTTTTGATTTGATCATTTCGAAACTGAATGGATTGTTTAGACTTAAGTAATTTGGACATCGACGAAATGAATGTCGCTCACGAAAGAGCAAGCAAGACAAACTTGTGGCTATGTGAAACATCTGCGCTCTCTTCCGAGGTATCTCTGTTTGAGATTAAGGTTTGGTTTCTTTCAATACCGACTGTTTTCTAACATTTATAACTTCTAAAGTGCGAAAGCGTGCCTCTAGGAATTTTTTTAATTCATCTCATCTTGGGAGATCTTTTGTGGAACTCAGCGGCTGTTCCCATAATTCTAGAGTCTCATAAGGCAACCTCTGTGTAACCAAAAAACCACAATGGGATTCCAGTTTTCCGTACTGATGTCAAGATTCTGTAGAGCAGCTAGACACTCAGAATTTTTATCGAGAAGAGATTTAACGCCCCTAGCGGATTCTTGGTTAACGGTTTGCTGATTAAACAAAACATCTAACTGGAGCTTTACTAAGACCTGTTTGTTGTCATAGCTTTCTACTAAAGTAATCCAAGCTGGTTTAAAATTTGCGTTTGTAATGGTGGTATTACTAAGAAGACTTCTGGCTTCACCTTCGAGATGTGCCTTTAGATATTGCAATTTTTGCACATCTGACAGATGCTCATTATCATACACCAACGCTTTGAATAAATCATAGAATGTGTTCCATGTCAGGTAATCTCCGGAAAATGTCGGTAATATAATTTTTGGTAATTTTAGCTCTTTGTTTTGTGAGTTTAAGTAGGTATATTGTACATCACTGTCATTTCCTGTATTGGTTCCCACTATAGCCGGTGGGTAATCTCTTTGGAAATCCACCACGGTTCTTGCGGATGCGTCGATGTAATAATTCTCAATCTCGGAATATGCTTCTTCAACAAAATATGGCTCTTTTATCATACCTTCTTCACTTGCTGTCAAAGTTATTTCCACATCGCGATTTTTAAAATCCTCCCAATGTTTCTCTAAATTAGTAATTCTCGCCTCATAATAACTTTTTGTTCTACGTTCTTTACCATCTTTTTATAGTTACTAAAAAAAATCTTCTATTGCCTTTTTAGTACGGTTTTGCAACTTAATCAGTTTTTCCATTATTTTAAATGACAGAATTTCCCAGACGGAATATTCTTTCCTTGAATTCTATTATTTATTAGGTGGAGGTTTCTACTAAGACCTATTACGTGTAGTTCAATGTTCATAGATTATTCGAATTCACCGACACTGCGTTCACGATCAAAATTCATTCAAAGTTTACACCTTGTAATTAAGGTTTCAAGGTTCTTTTTTTTAAGTACAATTTTTCTAATTAGTCACTGATATCCAGCTCGAAGGACCATTTTATATGTTGGTTTTTCCTAAATAAAGATTCCAGAGAAAATCGTCTTTTTCTAGAGTAAAAAGATTTTTACGCTTTTTCTTTACGATTTCAGATTTCAGAATTGTTTAGAGTCTTTCAAGCCAACAAGCACTCTTTGCAAAGGAAATGGTAGCTCGTCACTATATATATCCGCCAGATTCGAAACTACGATTTCGGGGTGATAGTCCGACCTTCTTCCCACTGCACCAATTTTCTGTGGGTTCGTTGAAGTGCACCGTTGGATTGTGGGTGATAAGCGGATGTTTGTAGTTTTTTAATTTTTAAGAGCTTACAAACTCGTTTGAAGAGATCGCTTAAGAAATTAGAGCACGGATCAGTTACTAATTTTATAGGAATGCGGTAGCGAGTAACTATTTCGTCGCAAAATATTCCTGCTACCGTTTCTGCTTCGCCATTGGCATTGCGTAACAACCTACAAATTTCATGAGATTGTCCTGAGAAGTCAGAATATACTTATTTCCCGAATGGGTTTCTTCAAGAGGGCTTACGGTATCCAAATATACTTTTTCGAATGGCCATTGGCATACGATACTCTGGGCTTGCCTTCATTCTTTGACATTTAGTAAATTTGCGGACATATTTTCTGATCGAGCTGAGCATGTTTTTTATTTATACTTTCTTTTTATTCCTTTATAGGTTTTGATTTCACCTTGGTGATCACCGAATGCAGAATCGTGGTAGTCCTTTAAAATTATTTGGATTTCCTCCAGGTCCGTGATAATTTCCGGCAATTTAACCTGGGGATCTATAAAATTATTCTTGGTAGGTAATTTGCTGTGATCAGGTCCAATGTTTTCAAATTGGCTGTTCTCAATTGAGCCAATTTCAACTGAGTCTTTTATAAAGTTCTCAGAATTCTTTTGAATTTTCTGTCTCCCTTGCTTGAGCTCTTGTAACTACATGACAATGTGCTTGTTTAAATTTTGAAGGTGGCGGTGAACTAACATCATTTTCGTCTATGTCGGAATCAGCTCGGTGATGTTCCTGAGCTTCCACAATGATCGAATTGGGATTTGCCTGGCTTATCTGGGTAGGTATTCGACCAAGCGCGTCTGCATTAGTGTTATATTTTCCGTACTCATATTCAATTTTGTAGTCAAATTCCGAGAGTTTATGATGAAACCTGACTCATCTCGATGTTGGGTTTTTCATATTGAATACGCCTTTGGTTTGTGGTCTGTATAGACAGTAAAATTTCTACCCTGTAAATAACATCTGAAGTTCCTGGCGTCCCATACAAAAGCGGCTGACTCCTTTTTCTATTGTAGAGTATTTTTGTTCCGCCTTATTTAATCTTCTACTTGCATATGCTATTAGATTGTCTTCGCCTATTTTCCCTTGGGATAAGACAGCTGCTCCCAATGCCTCGTTGCTAGCATCTGTTGTCAAATTGAAGGGTTCAGTAAAATCAGGATATGTGAGAAGGGGAGGATTTACAAGCGAGTTTTTAATTTAGTCGAAAGAGCCTTGGCACTTTTGCGTCCAAGTAAATTTAACATATTTGCGTAAAAGATTTGTTATTGATCTGACTATTTTTGAAAAATTTGGAATGAACTTGCGGTGGTAGTTAGCCATCCCAAGGATCGATTGAGTTTGCCTAACAGTTCGGGGTTGAGGAAAATTTTGAACACAGCTTGTTGTACTGGGATCTGAAAGTGCTCCTACGCTCGAACATTTGTGTCCGAGGTAAATCACTTCTCTGCGAAGGAGTTGGCACTTTTCGGGTTGCAATTTAAGGTTATGGGCTCTAAGTCTGTCAAATACCTTAGTCTATTTCTCGTTGTGATCTTGTGTTCCATATATTACAATATCATCGAGATAGAAAAAGCATTCTAAGCCTTGGAGACCCGTCAAAATGTAATTCATCAGGCGTTGTAAAGTCGCAGGTACGCCTTTCAGTCTAAATGGCATTCTCTTAAATTCATAGTGCCCGTAAACGGTACTGAACGCAGTTTTGGGTCTATCCCTTGGATCAACAAGTACTTGAAATAGTGAAATGTCGCGAATGCCCAAGTTGATTTAGTATATCCTCTATCTTGGGTAATGGAAAAGCATCCCCTATAGATTTCTCGTTAATTTTACGGAAACCTGCTACTACTCGCCAAAGTTTATTGCCATCAGGTCCAGTCTTTTTGGGAACTACTAGAAAGGGGAATTCCATGGGCTTTTACTTAATTGGATTATATCATTCTCCAACATTTCTTTTATTTGTCCATTTATGACTGCCCGATGCGTTTCTGGGAGTCTATACATATTTTGATTTATGAGGGGTTGATTTTGTACTATGGGTATAATGTGTTTAATTGTATTTGTGCACGTTAGTTTGTTTCCCTTTAGGTAGAAAAGGTCATTGTACTTATAGAATAGCACGAGAATTGAATTTTCTTCTTTTTTATTTAGATTTCTATCCAACAGTCACTCTTTACGTAAAGCCAATAGCCTATCTTTAATTTGAAATATGGTTTACGTTTATTGAATGTGGATTGGAGTTAAAAAATTTCGTTTCTTTTTTTAAATTTCTGGAGATTTTGCTATGTGCATGAAGGGAAGGAAGGTGGACCACCTTCTATCTGATAACTTTGGGAATTTATTTCGTCCAAAGGTAACTGGAGAGATTTTAGATTGGATATGCTTTTGTCTTGTGCACGTGGGTAAGGAAGATCATCTTCTTTCTGAGAACTTTGGGAATTTATTTCGTCCAAAGATGAATAGAGAGACGCAATGTTATAATAATTATCTGGAACTAGAGTAAGTTTCAATTTTCTTAGGTTTACTGGTTCTGTGTTGACGTTCAGAACAGATAACGGTATGAAATTTCTATGAGGACTAACTACGCAATTTGCGACAAATACTCCTTCTTGAATCTCCTGAGATAAACAGAGCATTTCCTGGTTCAATTGCACTCGTATACTCAGTATGATTTGAGATCGAGATCGCTGAAGTTCTACTTCATATTGCCTACCTTCATCTTCATTCAAGCTGTTTGAAATTTCTTCCATTGGAAATAAGGAATTTTTGTTTTTGGGTGACCGCGAAACGGTAGTAGATACAGATTCCTTCACTATTTCATCCTTTGGTATATCCTCTCCATTTTCTATGGATGTTTCGAAAGGTACCGAGAATTCAATAAGCTGCGTTTCCGTGCGGGGAAACCGGAGTAATCTGTTAGGCCGTTCAATACTGGAATTTCTTGCAAGAAAATCGTTAACTAATATCCCATCGTGCACGATTTGGGCGTTATCTTCTACAACCTGTAGATTGCACGGGATACTGCTGCTTAATAAAAAGGTGCCTTGGCAGTTACCCAATGTTTTTCCTTCTTCAAATGGAGTTTTCAAAGTGACCTTCTGTCCATTTTCTATCCGTTTTTGTATATTTAATGCTTCCTGTTTTATTAGGCTTACTTCAGCTCCAGTGTCTACTATCAGCCGAACGGCTGTGTTTTTACTTATGTCCAATGGTAATTTTACCACTGGAACATTTTCCCTAGTTTGTTTCTTTGTTGCTTGAGTAGACCCTGAAGTAAGTTGCACTGTTCTATTTAATTTCGACCTGTGGCTTCCCATCGTTGTTTCTGTTGGCAAGTGTACACCGTATGGCTTCTTCGGCCAGAAAAATCGCACGTATTCTGTACGTGATTTATTCTTTTTGCTTGCAATTTTGGGCATCATGGACCTTTATTCTACAGTTTACACAGAAACGAGTGTTTTTCCTTTTTAAACATTCTTCATACGTGTGTCCCTTGTAGTTGCAGTAGCTGCAGGTGATTTTATTCAACAGTACCTTTTGTTTGTCGTACGTATGGAGATGAACTTCATGATTGTTTTCGGGTGATAATAGTTCGGTTTGAGTGCCAATTTGTTGGGTTTTCATCCGAATTAAAAGACATTAATGGCACCTTTGGAGGCTCCGTTTTGGGAGGTATATTGAACTCCTTTTTTATGTTGGGTCTATTTATCTCATTTATGTAAAGGTAGGCAGACAAATTTACACTCTCAGTTGTAGGGTAACCATAAGTTTTGGAGAAGTGTGAGGGATTAGATCTTAAACAGTGGTCCATTTAAAAAAGTTTGTGGGGGGGGGGGGTGATTATAGTTTGTGGGTGGCGCTACGAATAAGAGACCTTGTTGAAGTCTTTCCATGTCTAGTGCCCTTTGAATCAGCTGCTCTACTGTATCGTCATTCAAGGTAAGTAAATATGCACTTAGATGCGGATTAGTTGCACCACTCTTCACTGAAGCCATTGCAAAATCCTCTATTTGTCATTGTAACAATAGGCATTTTAGCCTTGTGGTGAAGGAGTTAAAAGACTCGTGCGGATATTGCTGACAAGTAATTAGTCTATTTATCAGCTCATGGTATGTCTCACGAGGTAAGTAATTACGATAAAGTAATTTTTCAACCTCTTCATATGTTGTGAGTGAGCTTGAGGCGATTATCTGGTTTGCATTTCCTCTCAACCTAGTGGGGAAAATTTGCATAAAAGCTACTTTTTCTTCCGCTTCTAGACATTGCTGTACTTACTTACAACAGCCTATAAAAGTTTGTAGCTCTGTGTTGATGAGGGGGTTAAATTCCCCAGAGAATAAGGGCACCATTTGTGCTGTGAGCTTAACCAACTATTCGTAATTTACTGGCATTTTGTTTATTTTGTTTGGCTGCTGGCTGGCGTGATTAACTCTATTATTAAGCCGTTTAAGCTATTGTTTCTTACGAGGAAGTTAATCAAACTATGCATTCTCAAACGTTTGCCTGAACGATGCTCGCGATACAAGTTTATGGATGGTCTGCTTGGATGCGAATTTTGTTCTGCAATCGTGCTACCTGGAGGGCTTGTGCTTTCGAATTAAAAGGAATTAATTGCTGTTTCAAAATCGGAACATGAAGGGCTTCGAACTGGTTTGGGCATGAGCCGAACGCTAATTGAGTTTCTTCCGTAAGGAAAGAGAATTGGAGACTAGGTAGTTTAACCTTTTTTTTTTAAGAATGTACTTTGAAATTTGTTCTATTGTTTCTGTCACATATATATATATCACAGATTTTTTTCTTTTACAAACTCATTTTTAATTAATTACTATGTCTTTTGTTCTGTTCTTAGCAGTCTAAGAGTTTCTTGAACTTACATTTACGTATCGTAGTTTCAATGGAAATATCTTTTTTATATTTGCTCCAATAGCAGACTGGTATTAGTTCAGTCTTCTGGCCGTATCCTCAATTATAGGGTGTCGAAATTTTGGTACAATCCCGCTTTCACTCTTACTTCCTCTGGTATCCGTGTGATCTCTTCCAGTAAATTCGTATGCACTCGTGTAGATTCGTGGATCCAGTTTCTGAAGTATTTGTATTGAATAAACTTCCTTGATCTTACAGGCTGCGCAAAAATTGTTAGGTGCATTCTCATATACCAAATGAGTTACTCCTAGAGTTACCTTTCATTTGATGCTGATCATGTACCTACCTAAATGCTACCGTTTTTGAGATATTCCTGTTTTTATGATGCATAATTTCATGAATTTATCTAATTTGTGTGGAATTACATAAAATTAGGCGCGATTTCTATTGTTATTAGCACAATTAATGATATTATGCATTATAAAAACGGGAGTATCTAAAAAACGGTAGCATTTAGGTTGGTACATGTACATAGTCAAATTAAAGGTAACATTCGGGGTTTCTAAATATTGTAAATAAACTGTATAGTAATTAGAATGTAGCTGGTATGGGAAATTAAAACAACTTTTCTTCTTTTCACCAACGTTTCCCGTTGTATTTCAACGCTTTTTCAGGGCTATAAATATACATAACAATGAATTCATTTACAACAGTAATACATTAAAATTATCTATCAATTACCTCAAGAAATTATAAGTAAGAATTATAATAATTCTTGTTAAAATTACACATTAAAAAAATATATTAAACAAATTGTAAGGAGCATCCAAATAATCTAACAAATTTTACGGCTGTCAGATAGCATCCTAGATAAAAATACAGGAAAACAGATAGCCTAGTACTGGTATAACAAAGTGGGAGTAAGAACTTATCAAAACTACAATAACATCAATCTCTTTTATCATAACTCATTAAAGTGTTTTTGTATGAGTTTAATAGTGTCCTCTAGCCTGGCTTTAGGTTTAAACCATAAGTTCGAAAATTGTACCAATTATTTTCATAGTCCACGATGTTTGTATTATAAAAATCAAAGACATCGTCTGTCTCTTCGAAATAATGCTTGGCTAGGGCTGTCATCTCTTTTTTGTGACTGTTGGTAGTTCTGCAATCATGCGCGTATAGTCTTTTCTTTAATAATTGTTTACTCTGGCCAATATAACATGATTCACATGACTTGCAATTAATTTTATTTACTATATTAGACTGTAATTCATGTGGATCCCGATCTTTAAGTCTGGTGAATAGATTATAAACTTTCTTCGTATTATAGAAAACTACCTGTATATTCTTAGAATACGAGGACATTAAGTCTTTTATTTTGTACGATATCGGTGTCATAAACGGCAGTATAATATATGTTTTATTTTGAATTCGTAGATTATTAGTTGTATCAACGTTATGGATGTTTGTATTCATTGCATCATATTGATTAATTACTCTATTAATGAAAATTTTGGGGTAGTTGTTCATCAGTAGAATTGACTTAGTTTTTATAATATTCTTTATTATATCATGTTGCGAGCATATATTATAAATCTTATTCAACATATTATAAATCACGTTTCGTTTTTGATGTAGAGGACAATCCGAGAGAAAATTCAATATTCTACCAGATCTTGTGGGTTTCATATACCAATCAGTATCTATGGAGCGATCTTCTAATTAGGCACACATGGCACAAATGGTAATCTATTATCTGACTCTCTTTCAAATGTAAATTGCAGTTTCTTGTTAAAATCATTAAACTTGTTCACCACCATGTCTACTTTATCTTTAGGTACTGCTAAAACGGAATCATCAACATATACCTTGAAGAAAGGTATGGAAACGTCCAGTTTCTTTAGGGTTGTTTTATTAAGTAGTTCATGACTATGTTGGCAATACATGGGCTAGCAGGATTACCCATAGCTGTTCCATCTAATTGTTGGTACACATTATTATTGAATTTGAAGTAGCTACTATTGAAAAAAAGGAGTATATCTAATTCTAAATCCGTATATTGAGATATGGTTGTTCACTCCTCTTTGACTATGTGTATAAAAGACACGTGGCACACAGTGAGTAAAACAAAGAAATATTATGTCATAAAACGAGTTCATAGCTTTATCAATGTCACGTTCACCCAGAAAACTTTTCCAGTTACAAGCGGATAGCCTTTCATTATTTTTATCCAAATCAGCTTTTTTAAAGTTATAACAATACCCGTAGTTACTAAAAGCATTAGATGCTGAAGTAACAGGATCAAAAAACAAAACGATATGTAGTGCTGGATGACGACATGTTTCAGGAACCAAAGGAGTTAAACAACGCTTAACGAGAGTTCCATTTTAACTATATAATTGGGCTCTGTCTGGGAACGGGTCGACGTGGAGAACTAATATTTGGTAAATGGTGTTTTCATAGCAATAGTAAATAAAATTACAAAAATGGTCGTAATCGGGCAACCTCTGCTTCATGTGTCCATACAAAACTTCAGTTTTCACTATATATTTGGACACTTCTTCATGCATCGAAATTTTGAGCACGGGATCTTTTTAAAAAAGCGTAAATTATGTTCAAATATGGGACCAATTGGGCAACTCCTTCGTATGGTTGCCATACACAAAATTTGGTACGTGGTGTTCCATAGCAATGGTAATGGTAATTCTTGGCGATGCCATACAAAACATTGGTTTTTCACTATATACTTGGAAGCTGCATGAGAAGGCGTCGGAGTGATGAGCTGATATCTTGTACACGGCGTTTTCAGAAAAATTGCAAATACAGGTTCAAAAGTAGAGCAAGTCGGGCAACCCTTTATTTGGGCACTACTTGAGAATGCGTCCCACACATATGAATGTATGCACACACACTCATACATGCATATATATATATATATATATATATATACACACACGTACACAGAGTGAAACCCTAGAGTTAAGGAATCGCGCGATCGACTCAAATAATAGCTTAGATATTATGGATCTATGACCACCCCCACCCACCTAAGTATCTTTATTATCGCGTGGCAACGCCGACGGGCTCCTTTAATATTATTTTACGGCATGTATTTGCCATATAATAAATGCTCTGACATTTGATTAAATTTATAAGTAGTGCCCGCTGCAAACTACAGTTTACCTAAGTCTAAAAAAGCTCCGTAGGCAATTTTCCCTTTTCGCATAACAAAAACAAACTCAAATGTTGAAAACCTTATTTATTTCATTTGACCGAAATTCAACAAAAAATGAATCTGTCCTTAAATAGAGAAATATTCACTTTTCGCCAGTGAACTCCGTATTGCGCTAGTAAAATTATCAGTAAAATGTTTGCTTGCGATTTTACCAGCGCTAAAATTACTAGGCTTAAATCTCTAGAGCCCGTAGGCATGAATTTAATTAAAAGTTGGTTAACTACTGTCGCCACCCTAAGTCCTCTGCGTAATAAAAATACATAACAATTTAAGTAATCCGTTGTATATGCAAACACACACCTTAATAATCAACCTTTCGGACGGTCCTAATTTTGTGCAGGACCTTCACGTAAACGGAATTTATATCTATTAAAAAAGTCTTCATACTCATTTATTTAGTAATTATTTTGAATAAATTACTCCACGGTACAAATTATTATACACCGAATAAAATCTAATTTTCTTACAGTAAAGAGTAATTTATTTTCTACGCGAGTAAATGTTTTCGTTATGAGCTTAAATTGGATATATGTGAACAAGAATAAATTTCTCGAAATGCTACATGTGGATTTAAGAGACATTAAGTCTTACCTGAAAAACAAAATTAGGTCTTCTGTTTCAATTTGGTCCATCCGTCAGGTTTATAAGATTATTTTTTGTCTGGGGTGGGGATGTGGCAGCGTTGCTGTTGGCACGTCTTCTACTGACAGGAATATTTGAAATTATTTATTTTTGGATTCTACAGGTTACGAATCTTGATTTGTTGTAAGTTTAATGAAGTTGTATGTATTAATCTTACAGGAGCTTGGAAATGAATGAGAGGTTGCTTTAGGTAAATTTTAAGCAAATCTAGACAGGGTGTAGCCCACCCTAAATGTACACTTTCTGAGATAGGATTTCATTGAAATAAAATAGGAGATATCATCAATAATCCCTAGTTTTGATAGAATATTAAATAATAGAAATCTTAATATCTCTTTTGTATGATCACAGTATATATAGTCCAGGATTTCACTTTGTAAAAAGTCCAACCATGCTAAAAATTGGTATACACTAACCTTTCAGCTCTCAAAAAAGTGTGAAAAGTCCCTGGAATTCGGATTTACGCATAGTGACAGCGCAAGACTGGTGAAAAATTACCTTTAATCGGCTTTTGGCGAATATCTTTATTCCTGTCGGTCTTACGGCTAAACGGTATGTATTTAAAAAGAAAGAGCGGGAAACTCTATATAAAATAGGTGGAATAAAGTATATTGATGACAATAATTGTTTTCCGGTAATCTGGCATTGAAATTCCAATATGAATTTTGTATTGATATTTAATTGCATGTAATGATCGAAATCGAGGTTTCTCTGCAGTATCTTCTAGTGAAAAAACAACAAATTAACGTTTCTGTTTTTGATCCACTTATTCCAACATTAAACATATGTTAAGATCTACCGTATGAAAAATAGTATATTCAGGTATGCAATATTAATTAACGTTACTGTTTTTGATATTATTATTCTAACATAATAAAGATGCAAAAGTTTACAGTGAAAATATTAAGCTTGTCAGGTCAGGTTTTTTCCTTCATGATCATTTAGGTGTTACAGGTGTGGTTGCTGCTTGAGTTATAGTTCATTTAAAAATTTCGGTTTCGTAGGAATTCTAGGATAGCAAGGGCCTTAAAACCTAATTCATTATCAAATTTTAATTTGGTGACGCTTCCGTAGTAATTAAGGTAATGTAAAAGAGCTTTCTGAATTCAGTCCAAGCACGGTTCTCGATTTGTATGGCCTGTGAAAAATTGCTTAATTTATCGATTATAGTTAGAAAGAGTTGGCCTTTTAGGCTGTAGAAAACTTCGATTATTTCGTTCGGTTTGGAGAGTGTCTGGGTAATTTTATATTTAATTTTAGGTGGGCTTCTTTCATATTTCTCGAGGCTGCCAAATTATTCAGGAACTGTGTATTTCTAATTTTCAATTTGGGGTTATAAATTTTTAGTTTTAACTCTTTAAAATCCTCGATTCCTCGCTGATTATTTATTAGGTGTTTAGCTTTTGTTAATTCTGCTAATTCTTCTTTTTCGGTTATATCTTCCAGTATACTTGAACATCGTATTATTCTGAATTTATTACTGACAGAGTAGTTTTGCATGTATGCTCCCTTAAAGGTATTGAAAAGGTCTTCAGTTTCTACCAAGCCGTCGTATATACCATTAGGATTCAAATGGTTTTTAAGTAAAGTATTTACGTTTGGAAATCTAGCGATTTAATGTAAATGGTTGTCCCATTTTTATCAAATAATTTCTTCTTTTTCATTCTTAGGTATCCCGTATTAGATTTATTTATGATTAGTTGTATTTTGAAAGTTTAGAGGTGAGTTCCTTATTGGTGTGGCGCTTCATTGAGTAATCAGTCGTGATGTGCAGACGTGCAGTTGAGTAGACGTGCTTAGTTTCGCTTTGCAATTTTTAATTAAGTTCAGTTATCCAATGAAGTCCGCTAGTTAATTATAATAGCATTATCTTGCTGGTCAAATAATATCCAGCATAAACATTTCGTATTTTTGTAATTATAATTGAAGTGGCTTTTTTCCTATTCTGCTCTGAAATTTGCGGTGAAATGGCATGCAAAGTTGATGAAGTACTACGTAATTGATCTGTTTCTGAAAGTTAAATGTCCTTGGAAGATCTGTGTAATAGAACAAAAATGCTGGATTCATCAATGGATACTAAATTTTAGAAATTTGAGAAATCCTGGGAACAAAAAATCTCTAAACTGGTAGCGGATATATTCTCAGCAGTGTTGAAATCATTTAAGATGAATATAAATGAAGCTATTTCATCATTTTCCACATCCCTGGAGTTGGTAACAAAAGATTTGGATGGGATCTTGGCTCGCACAAACTCCCTGGAACTGTAAGTGGATTTGCTAGAACGAAATATTAAATCCACTGATGTGATATTAAATGGAATTGCTATTTTGCCAAATGAAAATCTCGATGCTATCATCAGTAAGATCTCTCAAGCAGTTAATTATAAATCTGACTCTAATCCAACAGCGTTTCGTCTACATAAAGATAACAGGCAATTCTCTGCTATAATTGTTAAATTTCCTAGTACTCATTGGCAAAAACAATTTATTAAAACTGTTAAAAGAGCTAAGCCAAGATTGTCTGATATCGGATTTGCTGGTTCGACGGGTATTTTTGTTCAGGAAAGCCTCACTTCTAGATCACTGGAACTTTTTCGCAATGCTATGCCATTAAAATGCCAGAAGAAGATTAAATCTGTATTTACATACAATCGCGTTGTCTATATTCGGAGATCAGCGTAAGAATCCCCTGTTGTGGTGACGAGCGATCTTCTAAATGAAATTTTGCGGAGGGAGCAGCTAACGGAATGAAGATCATCGTTATTGGAGTGTATTTAGTGTCTATATTTCATTTTCTAATTATTTTGTTTTTTATCTTCTTGATTTTCTTTTCTTCTGATTACGTTCAAATTTTATTCAAATCCTCTGTAATCGTGCTAAAAAACATGTTCTGTTGTCTTGTGCTGAACTTATGCTGTCATGCTGCGGGTTGTTTTTGTTATGAGTTCCCATCGTTATGACTCTGTTGATAACATGCATGAAATTTCCGTAGCACGTTTAGCTGATAACTCAGTTTAAGTTGGCCATGTTAATGTTAGAATTTTAAGAGCTCATTTTGATGAAATTAAATATGTATTTTCGAACTTTAAGCCTAATATCATAGGAATAAGCGAAACTTGGCTATCGGATTATATTGATAGTAATGTTGTGGATCTCCCGGGCTGTCAATTTCACAGGGCTGATCGCCCATATTCAATTGGTGGTGGTATTGGTATATGTATTCGTCAAGGGATCCATGCCCGTATTGTCTTCTTATCAAGCTGTTCAGGCCCAGAGGTTGAGTACCTTTTCCTTAAGGTAACTTTCTCTGCTGAGAAAATTCGTCTATAAACCACCTAGGGTTTCTTCTGTTAGTAGATTTTATGATGAGCTTATGCTTTTCTCGAGTGAATATGCTTCCATTATAATTCTTGGTGATTTAAATGTGGACTTTTTGTCTGATAGTAGTCAAAAACGACTCTTTTTAAGTTCCATCAATGGAAGTGGTTTAAAAGTGATTAACATTTTGCCGACAAGACATTTCTCCTCTGGTTATTCCCTTTTATTATTACGACTTATCTGATGGAGTCTCCAGAATGAATGATGAACTGGAGAGATTCTTAAATTGCTCGCAGGTAAACAAGCTCAGGTTAAATGCAGTTAAATCTAATGCAATAATTTTTAATATCAAACGAGTTAATATGTCCGATCTGAGTCCTGTGTACCTTGGTAATGATGTGATTCCTTATTCTCAATCCGTGAATAACTTAGGTATATTACTTAGTCAAATCTTGAGTTGGGATATGCATATTGGCAAAGTTGTGGGACAAATATATGGTACTCTCCGCCAGCTTTGGTTTTATGCAAAATATACTCCCCAGGCCATTAGGCTGCGGCTGGTCATAGCCTTAATCATAACAATTATTTATATGTCTGTCAGATCTGGTGTTCTTTAGACAGTATCAGTCGAAGAAAATTAAATGTAGCGTACAATTCATGCTCGCGGTATGTTTTTAATATAAATCGATTTAACCTTATATCTGAATATCCCTATCGTATCTTGGGTTGTACATTGGATAATTATATGAAATATGAGACTGCCCTTATGTTATTCAAGATATGCAAGAATTATGTTCCACAATATTTACGTGGGAAAATATGCCAATTTCGATCAGCTAATAGCCTTCAGCTAGTTATACCTCGGAGTAACTTCATTCAAAGTGCAAGATCTCTTTTCGTTTACGGTGCCAAACTGTGGAACTCGTTGCCTACTAATGTGAAATGTTGAGCAACCCTAAGCAGTTTTAAAGAAGTTGCTTTTAATCATTTTGCAAGTCTCACTTGCTTTTTTTGTTATGCATGGGACATGTAATTTTGTTACAATTAATTATTTTTTTTTGTTTTCTCTCTTCATTTCTTGTGATCTTTATTTCTATTTTCAACCTTTTTGTATTTTTCTCTCTCTTCAAGTAATGAACTTATGTTCAATATTATTTGCTTCTCAGTAAATTTTGCACATCCAAACTTTAGTAGATTGTAGCCTTAGTTGTTATTTCATTCTTTTTTCTTATTTTATTGTTAATTTGATTGATTGATAAAATTTCAGTAATTACATGCAAAAGAGCCTTAGCTCAAATCAAATATTTATTCATGAGCTAATTTGAATTTGAGTTTGAATTTCCTCTTCTAATAAGTTCAATTCTATCTATCCGGGAAAGTTGATCTGTGCTACTATTTTTTGCACCCTGTTTATGCTATTTCATTCAAATTCTGATAATTATAATTTGCACCTTACTAATTTAGAATTGGGATCTTTTATTTAAAATAGTCATATTAATGGTTTGTGGTCAGATTCAATGATAAATCTTCACCCGAAAAGGTATGGGCGGAAATATTTTGTGGCCCACACAATTGCCAATAATCCTATCTCTATTGAACTGTAGTTAAAATCGTGACTGTTTAACGTGCGGCTAGCATAGCAGACAGGGTGATTGTTCTGAGAGAATACCGCTTCAAGGGCGTATTGGCTAGCGTCCGTCGTTGGAGTAAACATTTTATCAAAATCAGGAACGTTGGAACGTTAATGAGAACTCATTTTAAGGTTCCGAAACTTTTTTGGTAAGCAATATTTACGTTGGCATCTTTTTTCAGAAATGTTGTCATAGGTTTTGCTATTTTCGAGAAGTCCGTAATGACCTTTCTATAATATCATGGTAAGCCCAGGAATTGCTTTATTTGTTTGGAATAGCAAAATATATCACACACTGTCTTTTTGGGGTAGGGCCAAGCCTACCTGTGTAACAATATGACCTGTTTTATATCCAAAATATGCCTAGAAACCTCAAAAAGGGTACAAAACAAAATACATTATACTCCATAAATTTTTCGCATAAGGAAAATTCTTCCAGTAGCCAAGGGCGCATTTTAGTGAAATAATAGTTAACAGTAACATCGCATGGTATTGTTCTACAACTGTCGGTTATTTCGCTAATTAGCTCAACAGCTGGCTGCGATGAGCGCTTAGTAGAGGAATCGACGATGTTGACATTCGCATTGTTAATATAGAAAGCTTACTTCCGAGTATGGGCTCATAAAAGATCAATGACTGGTCTCTCGAGCGCCGGTAGTATTCTAGCCGTTTAGTTGAGAGTAGCGTTGTATTTTCTGTTAAAGTAGTGTCAAGTTTCGGTTTGGTGCGCAGTACAAAAGTAATTATTAAGATTGTTAAGATAGGTCAAGTCTATTGTAATAATGAATTAAGGTGTTAAAGTAATTCGAGTGTAGTTTTATTTCAAAGAAAGTTTATCGCGGTTAATTACTGGGGTTTCGTTGATTGATTGCTTTTGGGACACGACATTTATGGTTAGAAAAGGTATAGTGAATTTTATAATTGAGTTTTTTTTATTATTTTTGGGAGTTATGCTGTTTAGCTACTCCATTTTTATTTATCTACTTTTGTTATTAGAGCGTTGCAGATATAAAGAGTGGAATTTTGTTGTGTGGTCTAAAAGTTGGCGTTATTCCGATAGATAAGCATATGCTCGCCTAAACAAGCATAAACATACACCGCAGCTTAAACCTCCTGTTATAAAATCATCTCAGAGGCATTGTGAGTAGCGACACAGCAATTCTCTGCTAGCGATCAGCCGGCTTGGGTGGTTCTTGCTGCTCACGAATCTTTGATGCTTGAGAGCTCTGTAAAAAAAAAACAAAGAAAAAAACGACTAATTCTCCGGACCGACAGACGGACCCGCTTTTTTTCAGCTCTGAAAAAGAACAGGAAAAGAAAGAAGGAAAAAAAACGAAACCTGTTACCACTTACGTACGTACAGAACTGCAACCCGTTCCATAGCATCACCAGATGTCTTTCCTAGGATGCACTTGCTGAAAAGGAAGAAAGCTTAAAGGAATATGGAGAAACTGTTATACAACGGCTTACAAATGTTTAATGCACCCGGAGATTAACGACGCCGGAGAGAGAAAGGTTAACGTCGAGAGAGAGGGAGAGCTAGGGAGCTTCGGTTGGTGTTGAAGCTCCGGCTTTAGTGATAGTCGAGCCCAATCGCCCCCTTCCACGCATTGCTAAGTCCCAAAGCCAGTGAAGTTTCCTTAGCCCCATGAGTGTTTTTAACTGCTACGTTCTCCCGAAAACAAAGCTGCCTCCAGCCCTCTTCTCAGCAAATTATGTCATCATCCCGGTGCACTTCATGAGCGAAAATGCTAAAACTGAGATGATGTACAATAGTTATACTATAAGAGTTCTGGCGCACTGTTTTAGCTTCCAGGATTTCGCCACAGATGGCGCGAATTGTTTTGTATTTTCAATAAAATTTCTCAATCAATCACGCTGTTATGAGATTTGATTGACCCCGATATCATAGTTCGCATGAAGCTGATAAGAATATGATAATTTTATCTTCATACAATTGGGGTGATCACATTATTTTCTTACCATTAGGTTGAGAGTGGGTTTAATTAAATGTTTTGATGAATGAAGGTGGTGTTATGATATTAATGTAGTATGATATCTTGTCTTAGATGAGTAATAGAAGTTGTTTGGGAGCTGTGAGTAAGGAATAAAAACCTTATCAGCAAGGTCGCTTCATATTTATCTGTCTAAAGTATCATCCAAATGGTCTTGTACGAAGGAGGAAAAACTGATAATTCTTCAAGCCCATAGTGAAGACCGTGGTTGAGGTTGGGAGTGGGTGCTGTAAGTTGTGGATTAAATTGAAAGTTTTCATGGATGTTTTTGACATAATATTAATCTAGTAGGATATGAAAGCTTCAGTGAAGAGCGTGGAAGAGGAGAGTGTTATTTGTTTGCCTTTAAATCTTAAGGTTTATACTTTTAGCCTCCAGGATGAATGTTTTCTTTCAGTTAACTCGGTGACTAGATAAGAACGTGTTGACTTCATGTTCATAATTTCATCTTGTGGTGAGCATATGAAGGTAGCAGAGTTTTTTATAAATCAAGCAGATATACTGTTATGAGATTTGATTGAATCCTATATCTAAAAAATAGTTCACATGAAGCTGATATATATAGTATTGAGGCAGGTACATTGTGTACTTACCATTAAGTTGAGAGTGGGTTAAATTAAAAGCTCTGGTAGACGAACGCTGTGTTATGATATTAATGTAGTATGATATGTTGTCTGAGGTGAGTAGTGGAAGATGTATGGGAGCTATGAATAAGCAGTAAACTCCTAATTTCGCTTGATATTTATCTCCTCTAAAGTATCGCCCGAACGCTGGAGTATGAAGGAAGAAATAATTGATAATTCTCCAAGTCCATAGTGAAGATCGTAGTAGGGGGTTTAGAGTAAGTACTGTAAGTTATGTATTAAGTTAAAAGTTTTGATGTATTTAGTATTTAACTCCTCGAAATGGTGATGTACGCGTATCAGGAAGGTCGGAAAAAAGTTGATAATGCTTCAAGTTCAATATTGAAGACCTCGATTTTGAGAGTGGGTATTTGGAATGATATAATTCTAGTAGGATATGGAAGTATTATTTATTCACCTTTAAATCTTAACATGAAAGCAGGTTGGGAGTTGATTATATTAAAAGTTTTAATGAAAGAAGGTTGAGTAACTATATTAATATAGTATAATATGTTGCCTTAGATGAGTACTTGAGAGCTGTGAGTAATATGTGGAATATGTTGTAGATGAGTAGTAAAAGTTAAAAATGTAAGTTCCCAATTTCATTACTGAAAAACAACAACAACTGTAAATAATATATACCAAATTAAAAGAAGAACTTTCATTGGTGATATGGGGATTGGATGGATTGGTGGTATATGTCCTTATTTGATTGTAGGAAATAGTTTCACGACTACCTTACCAAGATTTAAATATAGTTGAAATTCATAAAAATGTTGAATCGATGTCAAGAACATGTTAATACTTGTTTTGAGCACGAGCAGTGGAAATCGTGAACATTGCAGCATGTTATGAAATTCAATATCTAAAAATAGACCACATGAAGGTTATTGGGGTGGTAAAAAAAAACACGAAAGTAGGTTGAGAGTGGGTTCAATTTAAGGCTCTGGTGAAAGAAGGCGGTAGTAGGTATTAATGTAAAATGATAGGAGGTATCAGTCAATTTTAGTGAGCCTCAGCGATAGGTAAAAAAAAAAAATTAAAGTTTTTTTTAGTAAAAGAGTGGTACAAAACGGTATATAGATCTGTATTGGACAGACTAAATCGCCCAGAGTGTTATTGAAAGCCATCAGTCGAGGTGGAGGTATTACTCAGCGTGTAAAAAAAAGTGATTTTGTAAAGTGGGAGGAAATAAAATCAGTATTCACAAACAGAATAAGAGCAGGAATTATTGTAAATATAAATCATACAGATCCTATGCTATTTATACAGGATGCTGGTGATTTATTTATACGCCGTATTAAAAATATTTTAAAACACCATCTCAATATTAAAGTTAATACAAAGTCGTGTTCTGATTTTGCTAAGGATATCGGTGACAATGAAGTTATAAAAGATATTAAATATATTAAATATTAACAAGGAAGAACTGCTCCAATCCATGTGGACGATAATTTAAATGAGTGGTAAAAAGTTAAAATTTTTGGATTCAATACTCACTCAGCTGGATGAGTTTCGAGAAAAAGATAGCGGCTGGACATTGGACTCCATTATACATTTAGCAGTACATATCAACAAATTTGAACATCATCATATCCATATTATTCGACTGTGCTAAATTTAACTGGCATAACAATTCCTATGACGCTTGAACAGATTAAACAATTTGAAGACCAGAACGATATATCAATAAACGTGTTCATCCTAAAGAAAGAGCGTTCCTTCACCACTGTTCTAGTTAGACCAACGAAGCACAAGATGAAGCGACATGTGAATCTATTAATGATACAAAATAACTATGAGCAGGATGATGATGATGATGATGATGATGATGATGATGATGATGATGATGATGATGAAAGTAATAACAGTTTTCATTTCTGCTGGATTAAAAAGCTTTCACGGCTTGCATGGAAACAAACTTCAAAACATAAGGCTAGATTGTATATATGCGATAGATGTTTGTTCTATTTTTATTCTGCTAAAGAATTAGCATCACATATTCCTGAATGTGAGGAAAAAAATTTAATATTGAATTAAGGAAGCCCAACCATAGAATTAAATGTTAATAGCACAACGGATACTCTACCATTGGGAAACATTACTTAATTTCATCAGAGCCACAAGGAGCAGCCGAAGAAAACATATGATCTAAGTCTAGTGTATTGTAAATAAAAAAATGTATTACATGTAGTTATAATTCCATTTTTTGAAGTCTTTTGTTTTAATTGTATTACAGTCCAAGTCTTAAGTCTAAGATATACATTATTGGAAATTAAAGAATATGTTATAGTTATAGATATATTGAAATCAGGAAGCCCAACAATAGAATATACACTAAGAATTAAATGTTAATATTTTTTTAAATTATAATAAATCAATAATGATACTTTATATATGTTATACTTTTTATTCAATTTCCCTATTAAGTCCAGAACTCCTGGAGGTCTTTTTTAATAATATTTGCCTACTACAGAGGGCTCTTAATCGGGCGATTGAGCCTTTTACCTAGAATGCTAGGTTGAGCGTGGGTGTGAGAAAATACGTTGATATGTGGGCTTGATCTTGGCCTCACCTTTGAACCCGGAAGGGCATTTTGTCCTTGACCTTGACCCAGAAGTGAGTGTCTTGGAGGCTACAACCTTGCTTTCCTATAATCAACTACGCCGCAGGGGATTCTGTACAACTTTTCAAAACAGATTTGATAACAGATAAACAGCTTTTCAAACAGCTCTGATAACAGGTAAACAGCTTTCCAAACAGCTTTGATAACAGCAAAACAGCTTAACAGCTTTTCAAACAGATCTGATAACAGCTTAACAGCTTTTAAACAGGTCTGATAACAGCTTAACAGCTTTTAAACAGCTCTGATAACAAGTTAACAGCTTTTGAAACAGCTCTGATAACAGGTTAACAGCTTTTCAAACGGGTCTGATAACAGCTTAACAGCTTTTAAACAGATTCTTCCAACTGTAAGATTATGTATGGAACATACAGTTACCAGAAATCTTCTTCTTTACTGTTTACTCACAGTTAATTATAATCCTCCATACAACATGCAATACTCATCATCCAAGTGATTTATTGACAAGACTTGTTTACTCACTGTATGATACACTTTCATTAACAGTAAGAAAAATTAGGCCCACCACACCATTATTATGAAGATAAAATTACCATATTCTTGTCGAAGCTGAATCATGGTCAAATTGTAGCCTCCAAGATTCGACACTGTTGGTTTCAAAAGGTTACCCAAGAGCAGACACTTTCGGTTTCAAAGGTTAAGGTGACGTCAGAGGTCAAGGACAAATTGCTGCCTCCAAGACCACGTGCCAAATACATATAAATAATAGTTTCATAACTTGTTTTCTATATAATGTTTTGCTCTTTACCCAAACAGACCCCTGTTAGCAAGCTAAATACGTAATAATTTCAACATGAGTTCAAAGGATACTACAAACCTTCTAAAGCCTACGGACGAAAGTCGTAAAGAATATTCATATAAGGCTCAGTCTACATCTATGAAATCGATGCTTTCTAGAAATAAAGAAGAAAGTTTTTCATCCAAAAACGAGTCGACTGTCATCTACCAACAGCTCGAAAAATCAGGATATTCCAACAAAGATAGCAAAAAATAAAGACGGAAAGATGTTATTAATGAAAATGGTGCACAAGGAATTTTCTAAAGCCATCTTGGGCTAAAGGCATAAGGATCAGTCTATATCTTTGAAATCTTGATTTTCATGAACTAAAGAAAAAAAGACTATCGGTTTAAGCTATAATGTAATTAACACAAATTATTTCAATAAATGGCATTATAACCATAATACAATTTTTATTTGCAATACATATTTTAGACTATAAATAATATATTTTATTCTATGTTGTGGAATGCTAATGATGTTGATATCTACAACTTCCCAGCTAATAAAACTTATTTAGGTGCAGCACCTGTAAACACAAGAGCCAAGATGACATCACACGTGATCTCTACTGCTTCCTCGCTAATAAAAGCAAACACAAAACCAAGGCAGTTCGTAGTGCCGATTAATGCCACTAGGGAACCTTACTCAAGAAATGGTGTTTGCACTCGAATCCTGTAAAAGCCTAGGCGCATGCTGATATCTACAACTTTTCCGCTAATAAAAGAAAAACAGCAAAAGCAAGGCATGCTTGTAGTACCGGCTAATGTCGCTAGGGAACTTGAAGGGAACTCAAGAAATAGCGTTTGCACTTGAATCCTGTAAAAGATTTGTATCCAAGAACCCCCACTGACATCTTCTAGAATCTGTTCATGGTGATGTTATGTTGTAAAATCCGATTGATGTTGATATCTACAACATCACTGCTGAGAAAACTTATTTAGGTGCAGCACTTGAAAACAGCAAAACCAAGATGACGTTATGCTGGTATCTACAACTTCCTCACTCCAATAACCTCCATGTGGTCTATTTTTAGATATTGAATTTCATAACATGCTGCAGTGATCATGATTTCCACTGCTCGTGCTCAAAACAAGTATTAACATGTTCTTGACATCGATTCAACATTTTTATGAATTTCAACTATATTTAAATCTTGGTAAGGTAGCCGTGAAACTATTCTGCTTCAATCAAATAAAGACATATACCACCAATCGATTCAATCCCCATATTACCCATGAAAGTTCTTCTTTTACACTACACATCATTACATTAATTCATCTCAGTGTTGCATACATACATATCCACAGCTAGCAAGTATATGACCAAGTCCCGAGTGGGATGTTCACTAAAGCTTCTGTTCACTAAAGCTTCCTAATGTGTTAGAGCAACACAGATGATAAGATTTTGCTGCCGAACTCTCACACCCTAACACAGACATTTACTCTGGATCGCTTTTTGGATGTGAGATATAAATAAAAAAGTTTATAACTTAAGATATAAAATAGACAATGAATTTTATGTGGATAAGTATTGTGTGCAAAATTGATTTGGTATATATTATTTACAGTTGTTGTTGTTTTTCCGTAAAGAAATTGGAAATCTTACATTTTCAACTTTCACTACTCATCTACAACATATTCCACATATTACTCACAGCTCTCAACTACTCATCTAAGGCAACATATTATACTATATTCATATAATAATTCAACCTTCTTTCATTAAAACTTTTAATTTAATCAACTCCCAACCTGCTTTCATGGTAAGATTTAAAGGTGAATAAATATTACTTCCATATCCTACTAGAATTATATCATTCCAAATACCCACCCTCAACACCGAGGTCTTCACTATTGAACTTGAAGCATTATCAACTTTTTTCCGACCTTCCTGATACTCACACAACACCATTTCGAGGAGATAAATACTAAATACCATCCATCAATACTTTTAACTTAATACATAACTTACAGTACCTACTCTAAACCCCCTACTACGATCTTCACTATGGACTTGGAGAATCATCAATTATTTCTTCCTCCATACTCCACCATTCGGGCGATACTTTAGAGGAGATAAATATCAAGCGAAATTAGGAGTTTACTGCTTATTCATAGCTCCCATACAACTTCCACTACTCACCTCAGACAACATATCATACCAAATTAATATCATAACACAGCGTTCTTCTACCAAAGCTTTTAATTTAACCCACTCTCAACTTAATGGTAAGTAAACAATGTACCAGCCTCTATACTATAGCAGCTTCATGTGAACTATTTTTTAGATATAGGATTCAATCAAATCTCATAACAGTATATCTGCTTGATTTATAAAAAACTCTGCTACCATCATATGCTCACCACAAGATGAAATTATGAACATGAAGTCAACACGTTCTTATCTAGTCACCGAGTTAACTGAAAGAAAACATTCATCCTGGAGGCTAAAAGTATAAACCTTAAGATTTAAAGGTAAACAAATAACACTCTCCTCTTCCACGCTCTTCACTGAAGCTTTCATATCCTACTAGATTAATATTATGTCAAAAACCATCCATCAAAACTTTCAATTTAGTCCACAACTTACAGCACCCACTCTCAACCACCACCACGGTCTTCACTATGGGCTTGAAGAATTATCAGTTTTTCCTCCTTCATACAAGACCATTTGGATGATACTTTAGACAGATAAATATGAAGCGACCTTGCTTATAAGGTTTTTATTCCTTACTCACAGCTTCCAAACAACTTCCATTACTTATCTAAGACAAGATAGCATACTACATTAATATCATAACACCACCTTCATTCATCAAAACATTTAATTAAACCCACTCTCAACCTAATGGTAAGAAAATAATGTGATCACCCCAATAGTATGAAGATAAAATTATCATATTCTTATCAGCTTCATGCGAACTATGATATCGGGGTCAATCAAGTCTCATAACAGCGTGATTGATTGAGAAAATAAAAAACAATTCCTCATAAAATGTAAGACTTTTCAATACAAACTCCTAGATACAAAAACACATTAATCGCTCAATTTGTCTGCTTTACTCGGACGTATTTGTTTACTCAAGATATAAAATTACCAGCCGCCTGGCTACCTTTTCTAATGCTTTAGTTTCCATTACGTGTAATGATTTCATGTGTCGTACCATCCCAAGCAGCCGTGATCTATTTTTCCACAACGAATATCATAACATGATTATATAAAAGACACCTACAGACCACAATTTACGTTATAGTTGTTGTTGTTGTTTTTTTTTTCAGCAAAAGAAATTTTCAATTATACTTCCACTACTCATCCAAGACATCATATCCTACAGATTAATATCATTTGTTGTTTTCAGCTAAAGTATTGGGTGTCTTACATTAAAAAACATAAATCGCTCAATTTGTTTACTTTACTTGGCTGCTGTGCGAATTTGTTTACATTATTCGAGTGTGAATTTATTTACTTTACTGGACTGTGCAAATTTGTTTATGCAAGGAATCAAATTGGAAGCAGTCCACCTGAAGAGCAAAATTAGGCATTTACTAATTTCCATTACTTATCTAAGTGAACATGTCTACCAACATTCGCTCCAATCAGCTTTGCCTGATCTATTTTTATATTATCACATGGCGCAATGTTTATAAAAGACACCTACAGATTAAGATCATTAAATCTTTAATCCACAACTTCGATTACAGTTGTTGTTGTTTTTGTTTTTCAGGTACAAATATTAATTACACCTGAGAAGGTAAGATCGCTCATATCTCGAACCATAGCCCGTAGAGGATATCTGATGAAAATTTTACCCCTAGTACTAATAAAAAAAATATGAATTAGTATTAATACTTATTACACTAATTTTCTTAGGGAATTTCACATTTATTATCTACACATCCACCCAAGCCTTGATAATGTTTCCTCAGCCACCAAGTAGCCCAGCCCAACATACCACAGGCACTCATACTAAAGTAAACAACTAATACCAAACTCAAGCTGGCAAGTATACAGCCCCGATATAAATTCGGTTAGGGTATTTCACATCATTACTTAATACACATTCTACCCAAGCCTTGGTACAGGTAACATAGCCCAGTCCAAGAGACCTCAGGCAGTCCTACTCATAGTATTAGATATTGCCACTAAAGCTCTCAGCCAACCCCCAGTACCCAAACACAGGATGGGGCACCTCAAGGTCTAATTGTAGCCTCCAAGACCAGATCAAACTTAACCAGCAACCTCCACCAATAAAGATTCCCACCACTTCATAAGGATTTATAGCTACGATCTCCGAGATGAAAACTAAGCGAACTCCAGAAACAAAATCAAAGACCTATGCTATTTTCCTATGCTGGAGAGTGATAAGAGTGATCTCGTATCTCCAAATTGATCTCGTATCCCCAAAACTCGAGATGAAAAACTTAATGTCAACGTAGAGACTACGAGTCGGAGATGAAAAATAAGGGAACTCCGGAAAAAAATGGAAAACCTATGCTATTTCCCTATGCTGAAGAGTGCTGAAAGTGATTTCGTATCCCCAAAGTGATCTCGTATCCCCAAAACTCGAGATGAAAAATAAGCGAACTCCAGAAACAAAATCGAAATCCTGTGCTACTTCCCTATGCTGGAGAGTGCTGAAAGTGACCTCGTATCCCCAAAGTGATCTCGTATCCCCAAAGTGATCTCGTATCCCCAAAATTCGAGATGAAAAACTTAATGTAAACTTAGAGGCTACGAGTCCAAGATGAAAAATAAGCGAACTCCACAAAAAAATTGAAAACCTATGCTATTTCCCTATGCTGAAGAGTGATGAAAGTGATCTCGTATCCCCAAAGTGATCTCGTATCCCCAAAATTCGAGGTGAAAAATAAGCGAACTCCAGCAACAAAATCGAAATCCTATGCTATTTCCCTATGCTGGAGAGTGCTGAAAGTGATCTCGCATCCCCAAAGTGATCTCGTATCCCCAACATCCAAGACTCAATATTGCGCCCAAGACACAATGGTGTACCCAAGGCACAACCCCCCCCCCCCATACAGCCAAGACACAAACCTACATTAAGCATGGACTCAAATCGCCTGGCGACGGTGGCGCCATCTATGGCGAAATTCATAAAACAGTGCACCAGAACTCTTATAGTATAAATACTATGTACAAAAAAAAAAAAAAACGTCTACCACTGACAATGACTGCAAGAGCAAAACACAAACGCGAACTGATTCTATGAACTAGATTTTCCCTAAACTCAAAATTCGGGCCGTAGAAACGGATTCCTCCCGGATCATCAGACCTTTGGCGTTACAACCATGCTCCAATGTGGGTGTGTGGATAATTGCATCCACTCTTAACATAAATTGTCTTACCATGAATAAATGTGTGTAAGAAAGCTATAACCTATTTAGGCAAAAACGAAATGCATATAAATATATATATATATATAAGAAAAAAAAATAAGAATAAAATTCATAAATTCTCTTGGTGCTTAAAAAAAAAAATATTTCCTATATCTCGTTTTTTTTCTGAATTTGATACGCTAACCTGTGCTAGACTTAGACTAATCCCCTAGTCTACCCCTGAATCGGCCGAACCTACTTATCGTACTGTCACTTACTTGAGGTCTTACAAGAATAACATGACTGAGGTGGCCACCAACTGCTCCTTAGCTCACCAAGCTTCACTGGTGATCCGAGTAGATTTCCTTTTATGTATTTTGTTTCAAACCCAATTAAAGAGGCGATCCCATTTCTTTGACAAACCAAAAAACTTGTGTTACACTCGCGGAAAATTCGCCGCGGCGATCAGTAAAAGTCTCTGCGAAGCAGGTAAATATTTGCTTTTTAACGCTATTATTCACACTAACTTGATTATGATGAATCATGAAATGAAATTTTCGCCTTTTCTTATAGGAAAATTCGCCGTGACAATCAATGAAAGTCTCTACGGAGCAGGTAAATATTTTCACAAGACTAAACGGTATTTAAAAGAAATGTGTTTCCACTTTTCTTTACAGGAAACTGTGTAATAATTCAATACCCTGACGAAGCAGGTATGTACAACATACATAAATATTCAAATCAATTATTTTAAATTTAACACTGGGATTATTTCAAATTCATAATTTGTTCACTACCTGAGACTTATTTCTTTTAACCTCTACAGCTAACTAAAGTTCCACTAGCGGCATGACGACGCTTTAGCGTAAATCAGGTGTGTACAGGACGAATATATATTCAGTTTGATTATTTTGTTCTAAAACTTTACAGGTAACTAAAATTCCACTAGCGGGATAGCGACGCTTTGGCGTAAATCAGGTATGTACACGACGCATAAATATTCATATCAATTATTTAAATCTAACACTGAGATTTTTTCAAATTCATAAATTGTTTACTAACTGAGATTTATTTCTTTTAATCTCTACAGATAAACAAAAGTGTCACTAGCGGGATAACGACGCTTTAGCGTAAATCAGGTGTGTACAGCACGAATATATACTCAGTTTGATTATTTAGTTCTAAAACGTTACAGGTAACTAAAATTCCACTAGCGGGATAGAGACGCTTTAGCGTAAATCAGGTATATACTCGACGCATAAATATTCATATTATTTAAATCTAACACTGAGATTATTTCAAATTCATAATTTGATCACTAACTGAGAATTATTTCTTTTAACCTCTGCAAATAAACAAAAGTTCCACTAGCGGGATAACGACGCTTTAGCGTAAATCATGTATGTACACGACGCATAAATATTCATAACAATTATTTAAATGTAACATTGAGATTATTTCAAATTCGTAATTTGTTCACTAACTGAGATTTATTTCTTTTAACCTTCACAGATAACTAAAGTTCCGCTATCGATGCTTTATCATGAATCAGGTGTGTGCACGACGCAACAATAGTCAGATGAATTATCTGAATTTACACTGAGATTCCTTCAAATTATGAATTATTAACTAACTGAAATTTATATCTTTTCCTTTTCAGATAACTAATGTTATACATAGTACCCAAAAGTGGTTATAAACTATTGTAGTAGTAATGCTAAGTTTAATAGCTCTATAGCTACAAATTTTTCTTCTAGGATATAAATATATAGATATACATTATAATACGTATATTATAAGATAATATTTAGACAACTCCTTCGATTATATAAAGAAAGTTTTATTCAAAAAAAAAATAGTAATAAAACTTTCTTTTCCCGAGGGGGGAGGGATGTTGTGACTCAGGTGCCCAATGCCCCGAATCACAACCATAAGGTCCATGCACCAATATATGCAATATACCGATGCATTACAAAGTTGACCCTGAAAATTAATTTCAATTTAAATTTCATTAAAAACTCTATCAAAATTTAAAATGCATTTAGAAATCCATTCCCATATTATAACAAAATGCAATTTAACATAAATTGCATTTTGTTATCAGACACACATTCCACTAACACGGTATGCACACTTGCCTACATACAGTGTCTTCTTACTTTTTTTTCGTATGTACTATGTACATACGTACATTACCTACTTAATCCAATCTAATTGTATGTACGTACATACATAAAATTATCAAAATCATTCGCGTCCTCTTAAAATTATTATTTCAAGACGGGCGCACAAGTGCATATCGGATTACCGTTTTGCATAGATGCATATAGCTTACATCTAAACTTTTGTACATTTTCTCACGTACGATTTTTAACGACGTGAGAAAACAATAAAATATAAAAAAGGTTTTTGCAAGATATCGTGGGTACCTGGGTGAAATTTTCCCAAAACTCAGGGAGTTCGTTTTTAACCAGTCTCGGAGTCGCCTCGCGAAGTGTATCAAAAATATTTAACAAAAATTGTTAAAAGTTCTGAATGAAATGGTTTTAAGTGCACATTATATAGAGAATAATTAAAATAGTTACAAAGAATTGTTCAACGTTTACAATATATTAACAACAATCAAGCTATTGTCACAAGTGAAACTTCTAAAAAAAAAAAAAAAACAAAAAATTAAGCCCGGGTACCAAAAAAGGTACTTAGAGGAAATTTAGAGTTTAAGCGCCATAGCGCTAACGGGGGACACTTGCGAGGCTTCATCCCTGCCTCACCAAGACGAGCCAAAGAAGTAAGGAAGACATTTAGACGTATCATCACCAATACCATACCATCCTGCAATTTCATCAACATCTTTAGCAAGAAGACATAATCCGGGCTGCTCGACGAAGGAAATCCAAGATCGAACCCAGACACAACGGCACTATTTTCATTCTCCAGCTCTAAGTCCAACAGGAATATTAAATAAGGAATAAAAATTAAGGTAGACAATATTTTCTCCTTTGATTTTTTTTTATATTTTCTAAATATAGTAGAATTTAGTTCTATTTCTGTGTTGTGAAATCACTCCATCACGAAGCGACCTCTGCGGTAAGACTACGTGAGCTTGCTGGTCAAAGGACTTCGGAAAAAATCAATATCGATCCCCTGCGACAGACTTCGTGAGTCTATCGATCAGGAGAAAGATCTTGGTCGAAGGGAGTGGTCTCTATACATATATAGCATACATAGGCTCTTTTTGGTTAAAATTTTTAAATTAACGAAAAATACCCACTAAGAGGCGAAGGATATCTTATGGTGAAAAGAAAAAGAATAAGCAAAAATCGTAGTCATGGATAATTCAAAATATTGTTAAAATATTAATGGAGAAAATAATTAAAATTATTTCGTGATTGGTATATATATGTATATGTATACCTACACGTATTATACATTATAAAAACAATTTTTTTTTAATTCATTAAAATTCCTACTAGCTCTTATTACCTGACATCAATGAATATAATTATTTAAAAATAACAAACTCTGCAAAAAAAAAAAACAAAAAAAAAAACAAAATTTTTCGCAAATTTTTTTTCCCTACAAACAAATCTAACAAATAGTTCTCCTTTCGCTGTGTTTTTATTACTTTTTATAATATTTAATTTACAAATTTAATTAAACACAAATATCTACGTACAAACAACGTAAATCCTTGAGCCCTTTGTTGGGAGTGTTAACCATATTTTCTTGAGTTTTTTTTAAATCGAAACAAATTTAATCCCAATTTTAATCAATTTCATTATTTAATCATTCTGATCCACAATACAGAAAAGGACATCGGAAAACAAAACAATCTTATGCATATAAATAATATTTTAACATTTTATTTTTTATTAGAACTATTTCTTTTTTTTTTTTATTTTCTTTAAAAAAGATTGTGGACGCCAGTATTTAGTGCTATTTTTTTTTTTTTGTTATATCAAAATTGTTTCTTCTTCTCCTTCTGAAGTTGGTTATTCTTATGGAAGTTGGGTTGTCCTTACCTGTTTTTCCTTTTTTTTTATATAAATGATTACATAGAAAAATTTTAATTAAAACTCGCCTTACTAACAAATTCCACAATAGTTTCCCCATCTATCACTATACTTTCCTTATTCTTAATAAAATTTAATTTTCTTTTCTCTTCTCAATTTTCATAGAGATATTTTTAACAAACAAATAATATTCTTTTTTTTATATATACATATATTGAGATTCCTAGTAATTTATTTAAATTATCAAATTATCCTCCTACTATTGTTCTATATTTCTCACACATTACTGTCTACATTTTTTCTTTCATGTAACCATATGTACATATAACATCTGGTGGCAATGACAAACCAATTCTCTGCATATTGTTGTCGAGAAATTTAACAATGTGTTTTCAGTTCAGCTGTTTTTTTTTCTCTCTCTTGCATACAACTTTGTCACAACCTCTATAGTCACCCCCAAAACGACCAAGTCGTAGCTACATAAGGACATTCGAAATATTATAAAATTATATATTGTACACGATTCAAAAGCATGACAGAAGCAAACAAATCCTTCGATGAGCTTTCCTTATCACAAGTCCCAAAAATAACAGAAATTAGACAAATTCTGACCGACTATCATAGAGCGAATAAACCTAAAAGGACTTCAGATTTTACTTCTGGAAAACTCCAAAAGTTGGAAGAACTATGGGCTTCATTTGAAAAAATTTAAACCCTGATTCAAGATCATGAAAATTTTACTGAAACTCATGATTATTTTAAGCAGTCATGCTATGACAAAACGGAGGACTGGTACAATCTTACAAAGGCAACTCTGTCAGATAGGTTGAGATCCATATCAGTCCACACAGGGCGCAGAAATAACCCGTTTTACGTCCCACCTCTAAAAACTTCGCAAAAACGACTGCAGCTGAAAACAAAGACAGCACAGACAAAGACCAATCGAATACAGTACGATTTCGATTGCAAGAAGATAGACAAAAAACATTATCCCATATTATCCAGTCTATAGATAATAATTCACTTGCAACTGAAACCCAGGCATATCTAAACCAAAAATTAAACTCGTTGCACAAATATTGGGATGATTTTGAAGAAACACACAATGAAATAATCTTGAATGTTGGCCCATACGACAAAGGCAGAGAATACTTCGCAAATGATGTTTACATAAGCATGGAAACACCATTCTCAGACACTGTAATTGCGCTGCAAGAACAATTGGACTCTCGATTCCAACATGTGACGAATACTACAAATAATTCCACAGAGCATCACCACAATGTCTCTTTCAGAGACCAACCAAGTTTTTTCCCATGTGAAGCGAAAACATTAATTCCAAATTTCAATGGAAATCCGAAAGATCTCCACAAATTTATTTCAAGTAGTAATGACACATACGCAACAGCAACGACGGTGAACGAAAAACACTCCCTCCTTAGCTTAATAATGAGTAAATTATCCGTAGAGGCATACGACGTATACAGATACAATCAAATCTCAGATTGGCCTGAGTTAAAATCGCTATTGGCTCACAATTTCGAAGTCAAAACCCCTAGGTCCACACTACAATATCAATTGACTAACTCCAGACAAAAAAGAGAGGAAAGTGTAAAAGACTTCTTCCACAGATTAAATATAACACTGTCCAAGCTAAATGAAGCAACACATTCCTATACAACGGACAAGGTGCTCCTACGGTCTTTGTTAAGAGATAATGAGAGCTAGGCCGCAAGAGCAATAGAGGACGGGTTATCCAATACACAATTACAGACCTTAGCAAAACTGCATTCCGATAAATCCTTTTCTGCACTAAAATCACACATATTGGAGCATGCATCACGTTTAGAGCAGAAACAACTTGTTTCCCATGCACAAAACGAGATTAATCGAACTCCATTTGCGCAAACAATAAATTCAAATCTTCGTTGCTTCAAATGTAAAAGACTGGGGCATGCTGCATCAAGTTGCCCAGTCATACAACGCACCACCCAAAATTTCAATGCAGTTCCAAAGCTAAACCCCCAATTACAACGCTCTCCAGATTTTTATAAAATTAAATATCCATCACAATCTCCTTCTTGTCGATATTACCATCGGATGGGCCATTCTATTGAAGAATGCAGGAAAAGAGCCGCAAATTATTCCCGATTTAACGACAATCAAGGAAATCGGAATATCTTCCAAAAAGTAAACACAGCTCCGCAAGCAAGCACGGCTGATAGACAGCCACAAAACAGGAACTGGCAGCAGCCAGTATTCCGAGAAAGTCGAACTTCACCCCCAAAGTATAACAATGCGAATATCTCGGCTAGATCACCATCTCCGAACAGGAAGAATAACAAAACTCCATCGGCATCCAGGCAAGGAAACAGGATGCAGCGGGGGGTGTCATTCGGCAACACCTGGCAGATAGAAACAACGGCGCAAGTTCATCGCAATCCCGAGACAATATCGACGAAAAACTAAACGGCAAAGAATTAATTTGTATCCCCGTCCAAATTAATAAAAATTCACTAACGCTTTCTTTGCCTGTTGATATATGCTCTGCTCCAAAACTTACCTTTTTGATTGATACTGGAGCAGAGATCAGCTTAATTAAACTCCATCCATTAAAGCCAGATAGCATCTTCTACAGAGATGCTGTCTACAATATAAACACATTATTCACAGAGTCCACTTCTACGGAAGGGCTAAGTTGAATTTAGAATCTTCGAATAATAATAAATCCATCCTAGAACACCCATTTCAAATTGTGGGAAATAACTCCATCCTCTCATACGATTGCCTACTTGGTCATGACTTTTTATCTCGATACAATGCTAGTATCAATTACAGAAGTAAATATATTTCTTTAGACATAAACGATTCAAATGAATCTAATAATATTACACTAACTACCCATACGTTTATTTGAAAAGCGAAGAACCCAAAAAGAGGTCTCAAACAAAGAGTCTTTGATATACAGGGATAACAGTCTCCAATAAAGATATTAATACAAATCTATCTCCATAAATTGCTTCGAAAAGCAATGCAAATCGTCGACAGCATATGCTTCACAAGAAATGAAGCATAAAGGTAAAAATCTATCTCCATTTATAGCCACACAAGAGGCTGAATTAAATAAAATTCTATCTCCATCCAAAGCTTCACAAGATATGAAGCAAGAACGTAAAAGTATATCTCCATCTACAGCCGCACAAAAGGCTGCATCTAGTAAAATTCTATCTCCTTCATCAATAGATTCACACAAAGTGAATTCGAAGATAAAATCAAAGAAGTCAAAGAATTTCAATAAAGTTTTATCTCCTTCAAATTCTATCGAGTCAGAATCATCGTATAACTCCTTTCAAACTCCACAAAAGTTGGAATCTTATCTCCTTTCTTTTAGGAATCCGAAAGAATCGGATAAATTAAATAAATTTATAATTCCGGCTCGATTAGAATTCATCATTGAAATTCCAACTCCTTCTATTCAAAATCAATCGGTCTGTTTCAAGAAAGAAATAAGGCCAGGTTTGTTTCTTGGAAATTCGATAGTCGAACCAGTCAACGGTATGGCAAAAGTCCTACTCCTCAACACAAATGAGGAGGACGCCGATCTAGTACCTTACGAGGTGAACCCAGTTTACCAAGGCTTGGACGACTTTGTGGTCATCTCCACAGACTCTGACAGAGATTCAATCAAGGGCAGAATAAATAAACTGCAAAACCTTATCAAATTGGATCACTGTAATTCAGAGGAATCTGACAGTATCCGTAACATTTGTAGGGAATTCAACGATCTCTTCTTCATAGAATGGGATTTCCTTTCATATACAGATGCAATTACCCACAAAATCGAGACACTCCAAGACATCCCACCCATCTATACCAAGGCTTATAGACTTCCTGAGGCAAGCCGAACGGAAATTAATCGGCAAATACAAGAAATGCTTGAGTCAGACATAATCAGACCTTCACATAGTCCCTGGAATTCTCCACTTCTCCTAGTTCATAAAAAACCAGATGAGAATGTAAACAAAAAGTGACGAGTAGTGGTAGACTTTCGTCGTATTAACGACATTACTATTGGCGATGCGTACCCACTGCCTAATAAAACTGATATATTAGACCAGTTGGGGAAGTCGAAATATTTTACCACACTCGACTTAGCCAGTGGATTTCACCAGATAAAAATGGACTCGAAGGACAGGGAGAAAACTGCCTTTAGCACACCCTATGGCCACTACGAATACAATCGTATGCCATTTGGTTTAAAGGAGCCCCTGCTACTTTTCACCGAGGCAACAAGAACAACGTTCTATCTGGACTTCAAGGCATCTATTGCTTGGTATACATGGCCGATATTGTAGTCCATGGATACAATCTCAAAGATCATAATACAAGACTCACAGCAGTATTTAGCGGTCTCCGCAATTTCAACCTCAAACTTCAACCCGACAAGTCCCACTTCCTAAGAAAGGAAATTATGTATTTAGGGCACATTATTACAGAAAATAGAGTCAAGCCAGACCCTGCAAAAACAAACTCAGTTCAGTCATATCCGAGACCCAAGAAGGAAAAAGATATCAAAGCTTTCCTTGGTTTCCTCGTCTGCAATCGGCGATTTATATCAAATTTTTCGAAGATAGCCAAACCACTCACAAATCTTTTGAAAAAGTTACGCCTTTCAAGTTCGACGCAATCTGCGATAAACTTATTTCTGCTCCAATTCTATCATATCCCGATTTTGACAAAGAATTTTTTGTCATCTCCGATGCCAGTGACTACGCCATCGGAGCAGTCTTTCTCAAGTTGATGATCATAGATATCATCCAATCGCCTATGTAAGCCGAGTTCTCAATGGTGCAGAGACTCGTTACTCAACAATAGAAAAGGAGCTCTTAGCTATCGTTTTCGCAGTTGAACAATTCAGACCATACGTTTAGGGCAGACAGTTCACAATTATAACTGACCATAAACCATAAGTATGGCTCACGAATCTGAAAGATCACTCCTCAAGACTGATGAGATGGAGAATACGTCTTCAGGAATATGACTACAAAATAGTCCATAAATCAGGTAAGCTCAACACAAATGCAGACGCTCTCAGTAGAGCTATTCCAGATAGTAGCGAAAATTTCGCAGAACCTACCACCTGCGTAAATGCGGTAACAAGGAATCAAGCTAGAGCTCAGGCGAATTCGAATACTCCCAACACGAGTGTCATTTATCAAAATTCAACTCCATCACAAGCGAACAATTACTCAGTCATAATAACTGAGACTAATTTTCCTCTTTTACTGACTAAAAATGCGAATCATAACTTCTTCATCTTGCCAATGCAAGATTCAGAGCTTGAAAGAGTGTTGAATTCGAAAGTAAAATTTTCAGAAAAATCTCCACTTTTAGAAACTGAACTGAACTACTTCAAGAAAAAAGACTCCACAATAATAATATAAAAATTAATTTACCTTATCGATCTCAATGAGACAGATCAGACCTCGAAAAGACTTTAACTGAGATCTGCTCATACACAGAAGCAAATCAGTTAAAACAAATAAATATCTCCTTCCCTATATTAGATGCACAAAACCTTTTAATAATTAAAAACGCTTTTACACGGATCTTCGCTAATAAACAAATAAACATTCAACTTCATCAGGATTCATTAAAATATTTATACGACATCAATGACATCGAACAAGTTTTGAAGGATTTTTATTTATTACCGACGGAAGGCCATAAAAAAACAGTTTTACTGGCCTGGCATGTCAGACGACGTGGTCAAATATGTAAGTAAATGTAAACTTTGTCAGGTGAACAAAGTATCCAGAGACCCTAAAATTCCAATTAAAATCTCAAGCTTTATCTCCAAACCTTTCGAAAGAGTGTACCTAGACGTTGTAGGATATCTCCTAATTTCTCATTCTGGAAACAAATACATCCTTACATTCCAAGACGACCTTTCAAAATTTTCTGAGGGTATTCCCATAGTCAATACCGAGTCTAAGACATTAGCGGAATCCTTCACGACAACGATAGTTTGTCGACATGGTATTCCAGAAAGAACCTCACAAATCAAGGTTGTAACCTCATATGTGGCATGTTCGCCGAGGTATATATACAACATAGCTTCAAAATAGCTAAGGACATAGCCATGGCAAACAAAGAAAGATCAAAATTGCAATACGATAAGAAGTACGTCCAAAAATCATTTAATACTGGTGATAAAGTCTTACTGAAAAGCAGAGTCAGAGATAATAAGTTCTCACCATTATGGTCAGGTTTGTATGAGATAATGGAGATTAATTCCCCCGAAAATTCCACCACCACAATCAATAATAAAAATAAAAGAGTCCACAACAATGACTTAAAACTTTTTTCAGAATAATATCAACAACTTCATCATCCTGTTCATTCCAAGCGAATAATACAATATCATCTTTCAGGTTTCCAAAATGGTGCATTCTAATTTTCATCCCCTTAATCTACGGCTCAGGAATAGAGGTAAAGCAACTAAATGCCAGTGCAGGTATTTACTTCGAGGAAATTGGCAGAGCCAATTTCTACACCAACGAGTGGAAATTAGTGACATTCTACGACCTGGAAAATTTTAAAACAGAATTGAACAACATCCAGTTCATAGCCCAATAAATTACAGCGACCTGCCGGAAACTGGACAAACGCTCAGCCTTGAGTCACACTTGTAACGGTACGTTGTTACAAATCAATCTTATATTAGCAAACATAGAATATAAGAATATGTTACTTGTGACCCAAAATAGGTACAAAGAGAACTATTTAAAGCAATAGGCTCAATCTCCAAAGACCTTTTCGGCACATTAGACGAAGATGATGCCAAGCTATATGATTAAAAAATCCGAAATCTCACCCTTAACCAAAACTCCCTCCTATCACTTATGAAAGGCCAAACTGCGATAGTCGAAGCACCCGCAAATGTGCTCAACAAAACTAAAATTTATGATTGACTATCAGAACCAGCTTAACACAAGCTCGCTGCATGGGCACGTTTAATAAATAAACGTGTCAACAATACATGCGTTTCGTCATTTAGTCGGTGTTAGTACTAGTATGTTACACTAAACATAGACCAAACACCGGATAAAATGACATGCATCATAGAACAAGACAATTTAAAAAAGTTAATTAAAACAAAATTAAATATTAAATAGGCGTTTTTTTAAAAGATGCTTAGGGACGTCAACAACAAAATTCTCAGCCATATTATTGACGGTAATACACATGCGATTAATAGGTTCATACATGCTAAAGTTAGACCTTGAGGAGTTAACTTGCAACAGAGGTAGCCTTCTCAAATTGTGACTACTACCACGCAAAGAGGTTTTGTTACGTAACAATAGAGAATCAATATTCGCGTTTAAGAGTTGATGCACAAATGTTACATCGGCAACCAAGCGACGTTTCTCAAGCGAGTGCATATTCAAAAGCTTCAAGTGATCCTCGTAGGGTGAAAGAATTAAAAATTATTTCAGGGTAGATGCCTGAGAGCAAATCGTAGGAAGTTCCGCTGAACAGACTCGATACGGTCGATGTGTGTACCGTAAAATGGAGACCAGACCTGGCTAGCATACTCAAGAAGTGGTCTCACAAAGCAAGTGTACAAACGCAATGTTATGGCAGGATTTGAAAACTCTCGGGACCAACGTTTTATAAAGCCCAACATAGAACTACTCTTTGAAACCATGTAGTTTATATGGGAGATAAAATTCAATCTGTGGTCACATTTGACACCCAAGTCACAGACAGAGTCCACATGGCGAACCGAGGAATCCGAGAACTCATAATCATAAGTGATTGGTTTCTGATTCCTGTGGAAAGTCATAACCTGACATTTGTAGATATTGAGTACCAAATTATTGCTCTTGCACCAATTGTAAAATTTTTGAAGGTAACCCTGTACCTGTTCACAATCGTTAACAGATTTAATCAGCATAAATCAAGACCTTACAGTACCTCACAACAGAGACAATGGCGTCAATAGACAGAATAAAGAACAACGGGCCCAAGTGACTCCCTTGTTGTACGCCAGACGAAGCCTTCAATACTCTAGAGATGGAATGGCGGAATAAGATTTGGTATGTTCTGTTATCTAAATAAGACTCCGTCCATTTTAGAAATATTAGGGGAAACCCATATTTTTCCATTTTAAACAGTATCACGGAGTGAGATAACTTGTCGAACGCCTTACTAAAGTCTGCATAAATGCAATCTGTCTTTTGCAAACCCGCGAATGGTATCCGAAACAAATTCCAACAAATTAGTGGTTGTAGACCTGCCCGAAATAAACCCATGCTGGTTTGAAGAGAGCAAATTCTTACAGGAAGATGATAGTTGAGAGTAAATGATAGATTCGAATAATTTGGGCATGCAAGATAATTTTGCAATAGGTCTATAGTTAGAAATTTCATTTTTACTACCTTTTTTGTGGATATGTATGATAAAGGAGTTTTTCCATAGCTGCGGGAAACAACCACTGTCGAGCGATTTTTGGAAGATAATTCTCAGCGGAGCTACCAGAGCGAGGCAGCATGACTTAAAAAAGGCTGGAGAGATTCCATCAGGACCAGACGAATCACTAGCAGAATCCTTGTACCTCATGGTATTGGGGTAGTTGTCCGTTTTTTTTCCTCATATTAATAAACTTAAAAAACATGCGTGGGTCACTAAATAATTTCCTACGCATCCTTTGAACATACTCATCATAAAGTGCAGAAGAAAGTTCTCTGAACTTATTATAGGATATGAGGAAGTTGCTGTGACTTATAATGTCCTTGTCCCTCACATAACTCTTCCATAGTTTATTCTTCCTATTTTGAAGACGTTTAAGTTCTTTATTGAACCATGGCGGTGATGTTTTATTCAACCGCTGACGCTCGCGGGGAATACAAGAAGAAAATAAATCGAAAAGAATTATGTAAAACTTAGAAACGTCTTCATCAACACTATTGCAAGACAGAAATGTGTAGAAATCAATAGAGGTAAGTCTACTGGAAAGTTCTGAAAAGTCAGCCTTTCTAAAATTGAAAAAGTATTGCGCTTCGTCACAATATGTGAGGTTTTCGGTTACATAGCAATGTGTAATTTGAAGAGGGGGGTGGTATTTGTCAAGAGTAGACATTATAACTGGGCTAGGTTCAACTAACGAGTTACCCGCGTCAGTAGAAAATACCAGGTCTAACTGCCTACCCATGTCATTCTTAACATTACTGATTTGGCTGAGACCAAGAGATGAAATAGTGTCAAGGAAAAGTGATTCCCTTGTTGTCAAATTATTAAGTGGAAGATAGTCATCGTCATCATCATTAAGTAGCCATTGTATAGTGGTTAGGTTAATGCACCAATAAGTAGTAATTCGTCAAGAGGTTCCATCTTACCAAGGATAAAATTAGATGTTAAAATGAGTAGGTCATAAATATTCTGACCTTTGTCGTCGACGATATTTATGGATTCGGGAGGAATATAGCAACAAAGTATGTACAAGTCATATTTTAAGAGAGACATCTTAAGAACTATAAGTTCAATGTCGAGAGTGTCGGAGAAACTGGGGAGCTCAATTTGGCTGAAATCTAAGTGGTTTTTACAGGCAAGGAGTACGCCACCGCCACGAGCTTCAGAAGCAGTATACCTATCTCTTCTAACAATATGATAAGAATTGTCAAAGATTTCAGCATCACGAAAACCATGATGCAGCCAAGTTGCAGTGAAAGCAACTATATCAAAACAATTTGCAATACAAGACTTAAAGATTTCTGCAGTTTTTGTCCGAATCCCCCTTACGTTTTGATAGTAAAGGGAAAGCGATTTGAGTTTTTTGAGATATCGCTGTTAATTTTAGCTGTACTTCAATGTTGGTGTCCAGAAGGTATGAAAAATTTAGTAAAAGCGCCAGAGGGCCAAAAAGTGGGATTCAATAACTTATCCTGCTCATCCGCGGTCACAGTTAGAACAAAAGATGCAACAGGTTTAGAGGATTTACTAATTTTTCGACAAGATATACTATCTGTTGCAATATTCTTGGACTTCAAATACTTCAATATGTCCTCGCATATCGTTTCTGGAGAGAAACGGGTGACAAAAACATTCGAAGGTTTTGGTACCGTTCTCAAAGAGGAACCCATGCCATTTCCTGGAGGGGACACAGATGAAGTATCATTCGATATTGTGGAACGCTCCCTCACTTCAGCTACAGAAGCAGATGTAACGAGAGCCAGATCACCGCTTGCTGTGGATTGAACAGAGTCCTGATTTGAAAGAATCGCCGCATTGGGGCTATGTTGGCGTCTCCGGCAGTTCCTCTGCTTTTTGGCAGTTTACTACTATGTGCATTAGGTACCGGACGGTTAGAGTCTACTTCTTGCTGGAGGAGAGGTGATGGTTGAGAGTCAGACAATTCCTTATCAACTGGAGATAATTTTTTGACATCAGTCGCCATGGAGCTGATAAGTCTCGAGTTTTCAGAAACAGCAGATACCCAAGACCCGATATCGCCTTCAACACGCTTTTTTAAACTACGCCGAACGTCGTCGATTACTGGGATAAGTAACGTGCTGTTGGAATTCTGAGACGCAGATGGTGAGTCTTTGGCAAATACTGCATTAACATCAACCAGTGAGTCAGAAATTTTTTGAACCTTTAAAGCTAGGTTATGAGACTTTTCAAGGAGTGTGTCTGAATTCATGCTCAATACATCCACAAGTTTCAACAGCATATCAATTTTACCATTTAAAACATTAATGTCATCGGAAAATACTTCGAGACCAGTCCAGTTCATAGATAAGCTATTAAATTTATCCGCAATGAGAGACTGAACGGTATAGAAAGAGTCAAGACGTTCGGTAAAGCTTTTTAAAAACCTCAATGTGTGACAGGGCTTTATATCTGAGCATTCGCTGCAGGTTGTAAGTCCAGGAGTAGGTGCTCTGGAGCTCCGCTTCAAGCAAGGAGCGTGGTAAGATTTACCACATATACCGTTACAAGCCACCACGTCCTCTGAATTCTCTAAGGAGCAGACTTTACAAGTTGCCATTCTCAGTGATGGCGAAGATGGGAAGATGTACAGAAAAAAAAAAACAAAAAAAAAAAATAAACAAAAAAATAAAGAAAAATTTTGAGTCGCAATGTACCTGCCGGTTGAATGGTTTAAGCCCGCGAAGAGAATAACGAAAATCACAATTATCTCCGTAAAGCGAGAATATTCACAAATAGAGGGCGGAAATAAAATCGAAAACAATAACAAATGAAAAATGAATATATATATAATAGATAAAAAATAAAATAAAAATAAATTCCAGCGATTAAGAAGAAGTTCCCAATTCACAAAAAAGAAAAAAAAACAATAAACAATACAGATGAGCACGAGCGATGAGCCTCAACCGGCATACAAAAAGGGCAGCGCAGCTGCAGTCACAAATTAGCATTAAAAACCGAGCCAAAGTGCAAAACAAGCAGATGATAACAAACAGCACTATGGCACAGTAATGGCTAAATTACAATATCACTCACGAACATCAAATAATTAACGATAAAATCACTAAATTAACAAAAAAACAAGTATGAAAACAGAAACTTGCAAAGACAGATAGGAACTTCTTCTTCTTACCGCCTTCTTCTTAAAGCCGGAATTGAAAAGGATTTTATGGTTATGCATAAAAAGTTAATTTCAATACAGATAGCTACATCATTAATGGAAAACAGAACATTGTATAAATAGATTTCCATTGAAATTGAATCACTTATTTCCCTGGTTTCGTTAATGGCATTCAGATACAAAAATACCCAGTCGGAATTAATAGATCTCTTAACAGATTCAAGGCATGGAAAATTTCTTCCTACACTCATTTCCCCTAGACAAATTGAAGAACTCTTATTGAACATAAGACAGGAATTGCCAAATTCCTCCGGATTCCACTTTCGTTCAGGGAACCATACCAAATATTCAAAGTAATGCCATTACCCACACTCCTTAACAGATTATTTGTATATATCGAACCATCGAAGGAATACATATTAATAGACTACAATCGCGAACATTTTGTTGAACTAACAATACAGGATATCCATAATTGCGCAACGTTGGACCAAATGCATTTTTACTGCAAAATCTCATCACCGCTCCTAAACACAAATACGAAAAAAGACCAATGTGAATTAAACATGATAAAAAAGGAACCAATTACATCGAAATGTATAATCCTAACATTAGAGCAAGTTTATTATTTGTCGCAGTTATCACAGCAGAATGCCTGGCTTTTCTCCCTGAAAGGATTCCTCCACATAGACATCACTTGTGAAGATTCCATTAGTTCGCAAACTCTGCATAAATAGGAACAATGCACATCGATCCCGGTTGTTACGTTCGCAGCAAGGAATTCATCCTGCACGGACATAACGTAAAAACATCCAAATTCAATTCCCATTTTATTCCAATGATAAACATTCCCAATGTAATATGGAATATGACGTCTTCTCCCATGGAAACGCTTATAGAAACAAGTCCCTTAAATGTCACAACAAACACGGATCTAGAGAAACTTCTGGAATCCATTCGTTTCCAAAAAAATCAAGAAATAATTCCTTTCAATCCAATAAATGATCATCATATTCACCACCATGCGATTTCGTATGTGACTATTGTTTTAATCATCTCTGTTGCCTGCGTATCAATGTATATTAAATACAAACCAAAAGTGCGTGAACCGAAAGAAATACTTTCTGCACACGAATTAGAAGAGGTGCCTACCCCGGCACCAAGAAGAGAAGGATTTAAAATAACCCCTGCTCCCACCAGAAAAAAGAGAGAACATTTATAACATATTTTAAAAATATAAATATTATTGTTATATATGGGCATACATCCCACGGACAACAGTATCCTCTTATTCCTCAATTCTTATCTTTTTTTAATAACCCCTATCCTTATTCCAACAATCAAACGCACTCTATGATGAAAAAAAAAACAGAAAACTACAAATTTATATAAAAAGAGTTACACATAAAAATAAAAATAAATAACAGTTTTCTTTACAAGTTGGCGTTCTGCAAATATATAGTGTAATAAATAAAATAAAATATAAAACAAAAGGAATACTAATTAAAAAAAGCGTACTAATTAATGTTTTTGTATTTTCATAAATAAACGTTCATAGCTTTTATTTAAGATATGATTACAAACATCTATTATAAATATACATATATTTCTAACATGTTACCCGACAGACACCTTTTACATTGCGGTTTTATGACCCCTGCGGACCACACCCATAACAGAAGACCCTTCGGCGAGTCCTCGGGCAATTATACTAGGTGTGTCCCTGTGCCGAGCAATTCCAGCACATTAGTCGTGGTAGATAGCTGATTATCCCTAGGCGGAACCCTGACAACGGACTCGAGCTGAAAAGCTTCGACCGAAATTGAGTGGTCATTGGAGGAATGCCTTAAGTATTGGCTATCAGAGTATATTTCGAGGACAGTCCGCCGTGGAGCTATTTCTCGCGGGGTCCTTAATTCAGCCCAAAGCTTCTCAAAACGTTACATATCCTTGAGGTCGAGAACATTGGTGCCAGAGTGCATCAGCAAAGCCTCTCGGAGAGCAGTGGGGCACATCTTGGTTACTAGGGAGTGTACCGCCAGCCTGAAGTCGCTGAAGGACTCACAGGGTTTCTGTTTCCTATCCTTAATCAGTTTTCGGATTTCGTAATCTGTTTCCTGACCTTGCAGTTCTCGAAGCATGGTTGAGCGGAGGCTTTACCTGTGACAAGGGTGTGGAATCTGGCGAAGTGCTCGGTGGCGGAAATCTGTCCCAACATAGCTAGTGATACCACCCGAAATAACAACTCCGTTACGTCTGAGGCACATCTGACGTCGAAAAACAATTTCCAACGGAAGACGAGGCTGCCGCGGTCTCGGCTTGACATCGGCTGGGGATTTCTGGGGACGTTGGAGGGTGGAATGAAAGACCCGGGTAAGTCTGACTGACGTCGCTCATGATTATCATAACGTGGTAGTGGAGACCTTGACATTTCACCACCTAGTCTTAAACTCTCGAGGCGTTCATTTATTGATGTAGGTTTAAGTTCGCTTGGGAATCGGCCAATCTTTCAAAGGACGGGAGGTGGCCGTATGCCTCCTCTAAATGGGATCGCGGACCCTTATCAGGTGGCTTTGGTGTATTCGAAAGGCGATCTGAATCGGTGGCCTTGTTCGCTATTTTTGCCATCGCGCTTGTTACATTACTTGAAACGCTCGTTAACTGTACAGTAGATGTGGTTTGAACTGGCCCTCCCTCTACATTGCTTTCGCACGAAGGTTCAGTTCGCTCTGAAGCTCGGTCTCCCCGAGCGGTGTCCGTCAGATCCAAGAGATTTTCGGAGTATTGGACAAATGTCTGCGCTTGGTATTGTACTAAGGGGGATGTGTGTTGTAATCGACGAGCTCGACCGAGCACATGCAACACATGTGTGCGATAGCCAAATAGATCCTCTGTTGTATTGATCGGACCCGAGATTATGGTGGCCCGCAATTCTTTCACACAGTTGTCAAGTAATCTACCTCAAGTCCCGGATGTTTATGGGCATGTGACCATTTTGGGCCCTTACTCGGATCTGCTTGATCGGTGTCGTCCATTCTGATAAGTTTGCCGAGAGCGTCCTTGTCAGACAGCTCGAGGCTGCGTACTATATACTCGACCACCAGCTCCTCTGGTGAGAGACAGGTGAAGTCCATCAGATATGTTAGTGCAATGATAGACCACGGCACGAAGAGGGATCAAAATGAGAAGCAAGAGAGAAACCAAAGGAAGATAAGGTGCGAAGTTAACTTTGTTAAAAGTAGATAATGGGTAGATTAAAAAAAAATGTTGATCTGCCACTGGACGGGATTTTATACGCTCGTAAATAATTTGCGATCCAGAAACTGCTGTTGTTGACGAGAAAATTTTGCTTGTAGACACATATGTTAATATTTCCTAACTTGAATGAGTACATTCATTTTCCATTCAAGGCTTTAACGGCCATATGGGATGTTTTGTCGTGGAACTAAGATTACATGTTAAGTGGTGTTGAGATGACACCAATTTCAACGCTTTCCAAAAAAAAGAAATAGTATACAAGAATTAAGAGAACACCAAAGATTTTTAAGTACTAATACTAGGCGAACATCCAAAGAAAAAAAAATTTTTTTTACAACACATCAATATATATGCGGTGCTTTAAAGAAGTGGCAAAAATTCACTACCTGGCAGAGTTGTGTATGAGTATTTTATAGTTATCCTAAGTTTAAATAAAAGTAGATAAAAACATGAAATGAAGGGATGGTTGCATGATGGAACGGGCCGGGGCGTACACACACTCGCTGGTCTTAGCTTTACTAAGACGTATGGTGTAATAAAAATCAAGATATTTGTCCTCTCCCTCTTTCACTCTCGACATCGTATAGGCGAGGCTCCTACCTTGATTCTTCGGTCGTTACACCTTGCAAATGAAACGCTATCTGCACCAAGAATAAGCACTAAGCGGAATCAAACGGAGGGATTGGCACATCAAGCGTTACCATCTCAGGCAGAAAAATAGAGCAAATAGAGGTCGAAATATCGAACATGCCCTCTGACAAGGATTTACATCATACAGATGGAAAGCATCCATCAACCTGTCGAACAAGGTGCACGTGGGAGATCTACGGTCATATTGAGTGGTCAGGGCATCGGTGGCTGCACGCACTCAGGTTAGGAGCAGTAGCTGGGATGAAAATACTACTACATATCCTAACCGCATACCGCGTCATAGTAAAGAACGAAAAAAACTATTGGAAAGAACGCCAATAACCGGTAAAATGCCGTAATAAAACCGATATAACAACAAAATGCTGTCTCCTCCCTGGAACGTACAGGGTTGTACGGACCTTTGTTCGAAAAAAGTATGCCTCGCATACAACGTCCAGCGCCACCAATAAATCGAGCAGTCACCAAACAAAACAAAAGAAGCTACTGCTCGTTGCGGTGAGGACATATGAAAAATTATGCACAAGAAACTACTGGTTTCCTGTCTGCATCCAAAAGACTGGCCCAATCCCCGTAGCAAGAACATCAGTCGAGCGAACGTCGTTCGTCAACTCACTACAAGGACTAAGAGCATACATGTCGAGGAGTAAACAGCCGAAGCACAAGATCCACTCCTAGGAAACGGGAGAGCACCCTGACAAAACCTCAGTTACTCAGTCTAATATTGGAGAAGAGTAAAACAAACAAAAAAACACAAAGAGAAGTGATATTGGATTCCACCCTTTTGGGTAGAAATGAATGAACGGAGAAGAACAGGATGCAGCCTGTGAAAAATCTATGGAAAACAAACCCAATAATATCCCTGCACAGCAGGACTCGACACCTAACGAAGGAGAAAAGCAGACCAAAAGCTACCTTAGGTAGGCCGGCTGAATGATGCTTGAGGTGGACCGCATTTGAGACACGACAATACTATTATGAAGAAACATTTTTCCGAAAAGTGTTCACCTTGTGCTATACGAAACTAATCGAATGTAAAAAAAAAGAGAAAGGAAAGGAAGAAAAAAAAATATTACCAGAAATATCAAAATTATCAGGTGATTAGCAAATTGATAAGATCTATCTCGGAAGGATATAATCTGAACTTTTAACTAGAAAGAAAGCCAATGTTTGAACGCCCTTTGTAACGCAAATGAGCGACCAGGAATATAATCGAAAATGTAGTTGCACTTTAGTCAAAAGAAGCTTGACTAAAGGATGAAATAGAAAACCAAATTGGGCGCCATTTGAAACAGTTGGCATTTTTCCGAGAGATATGCATATTCTCGCCCTAAAAAAGCATAAAAATACAACGCATCTATATCCTCCATTTACAAAATCATCTCAGAGGCGGTGTGAGTAGCGATACAGAAATTCGACCCTAGCGATCAACCGGCTTGGGGTGGTTCTTGCTGCTCACGCCTCTTTGATGCTTGAGAGTTGTGTCAACAAAAATAACTAAAAAAAAACCGACTAATTCCGCGCACTGAGAGACGGACCACCTTTTTTTCAGCTCTGAGAAAGAACAGAAAAAGCAAGAAGAAGAAAAGACGAACCTTGTTGCCACTTACAAACGTACAGAACTGCAGCCCGTTCCATGGTATCACAAGATGTCGTTCCTAGGTTGTACCTGCTGGAAAGGAAGAAATCTTAAAGGAATTTGGAGAAAATGTAATACAACAAATGTTTAAAGCACCCGGAGATTAACGACGCCGGAGAGAGAAAGGTTAACGTCGAGAGAGAGGGAGAGCTAGGCAGCTTCGGCTAGTGTTGAACCCCCGTCCACTCATTGCTAAGTCCCAGAGCCATCAGCGAGGTTTCCGTAGCACCATGAGTGTGTTTAACTGTTAGGTTCCCCCGAACACATACTTGACTCCATCCCTCTTCTCTTCTTATGTCATCATCCCGGTGCCCTTTGTGAGCGAAAATGATACAACTGAGATGTTGTACAAAAAAAGCATCTACCATTGACGGTGACTGCAAGAGCAAAACACAAACACGAACTGATTCTCTGAACTAGATATTCCGAAAACTCAAAATTCGGGTCGTAGACACGGATTCCTCCCGGATAATCAGACGTTTGGCGTTACAACCATGCTACAATGTGGGTGTGAGGATAATTGCATCCACTCTTACCATAAATCGTCTTACCATGAAGACAATGGGTGTATGAAAGCTATAACCTCTTTAGGCAAAAACGAAGTGCATATAAATAAATATATATATATAAAAAAAACTAAGAATATTCTAGGATAATTTATTAAATTTTTCGTGCTTTAAAAAAAAATATTTCGTATTTCTCGTTTTTTTCTGAATTTGATACTCTAACCTGTGCTAGACTTAGACTAATCCCCTAGTCTACCCCTGAATCGGCCGAACCTACTTATCGTACTGTCACTTACTTGAGGTCTTACAAGAATAACATGTCTGACGTTGCCACCAATTGCTTCTTAGCTGGCAAGCGTCACTGGTGATCCGAGTAGATTTCCTTTTATGTATTTTGTTTCAAACCCAATTAAAGAGGCGATCCCATTTCTTTGACAAACCAAAAAACTTGTGTTACACTTGCGGAAAATTCGCCGCGGCGATCAGTAAAAGTCTCTGCGAAGCAGGTAAATATTTGCTTTTTAACGCTATTATTCACACTAACTTGATTATGATGAATCATGAAATGAAATTTTCGACTTTTCTTATAGGAAAATTCGCCGTGACAAGCAATGAAAGTCTCTGCGGAGCAGGTAAGTAATTTCACAAGACTAAACAGTATTTAGAGGAAAAGTGTTTCTACTTTTCTTTACAGGAAACTGTGTAATAATTCAATACGCTGACGAAGTAGGTATGTACAACATACATAAATATTCAGATAAATTATTTTAAATCTAATACTGAGATTATTTCATATTCATAATTTGTTCACTAACTGAGATTTATTTCTTTTAACCTCTACAGATAACTGTAGTTCCACTAGCGGGATAACGACGCATTAGCGTAAGTCAGGTGTGTAGAACACGCATATATATTCAGTCTGATAATATAAATCTAAAACTTTACAGGTAACTAAAATTCCACTAGCAGGATAACGAAGCTTTAGCGTAAATCAGGTATGTACACGACGCATAAATATTCATATCAATTATTTAAATCTAACACTGAGATTGTTTTAATTTCATAAATTGTTCACTAACTGAGATTTATTTCTTTTAACCTCTGCAGATAAACAATAGTTCCACTAGCGGGATAACGACGCTTTAGCGTAAATCATGTATGTACACGACGCATAAATATTCATAACAATTATTTAAATGTAACATTGAGATTATTTCAAATTCGTAATTTGTTCACTAACTGAGATTTATTTCTTTTAACCTTCACAGATAACTAAAGTTCTGCTATCGACGCGTTATCATGAATCAGGTGTGTACACGACGCTAAAATAATCAGATTAACTATCTGAATTTACACTGAGATTCCTTCTTCACTAACTGAAATTTATTGCTTTTAATCTTAATAGGTAACTCAGGTTCCAGCGAATTATTACACCACAAACTCCGGTTCCTGTACGTGTCCGCCCGTTAGTACGTTTATCACACGATTTCCAAAACGAAAATCTAAAAAAAAATCAAATCACAAAATATCTGCGCGCAATCTCCTGCTACCGTACCCGACCAACGTTCATAATCAACTCCCCGAGTTTACGCAGTCTCTCTACATCACATGCGTTCCTTCGCCGAATTTACCGACGAGCCGTTCTTCGTTGGTCGAAATCCGAAATTTTCGCTGGTGACTTCTCTGTTGACTATGTGCATGGGTGTGCGTATATTCTTTCTAGGCAACGAATATCTGTTTTCTTTTATCACAAATTTCGGGGAATTTGTTCTACTGCAATATATTGCATGATGGTATCATGAGATCTATCACAGCTAGGTGAGTAACTGTTTTTCGTCGTCTCGATGTTGGTGACTAGCGGTAACTTTTACATGAAAAACTCTGAATTGTGCGCGTTTTGCACAATTTAGAATTTTTGTTTGTTTTGTATTTTTTTCATTTCAGGATTATACTGAATTATCCTCTTCTTTCCAGGTTTCATGTGAAACATGATAATTTGTGTGAGTTCTGCACAAACCATTGCTTGTACCTTTTTGGGATTGGTCTTAATTCCGTTTCTTGAAACAATGAAGCCGAGAAATTCAACTTCGTTTTGTAAAAACTCGCACTTATCCAATTGAATTTTCATATTCGCTGCCTCTAGGGTTTTAAATATTATTTCGAGGTTTCTGAATTGTTCGCTTTCATTCTTACCAAAGATGATGATATCATCTATATAGACGTAACATCTTATTCCAATATGGTCTCTAAGAATATCATCTAGAGTCCTTTGGAATGTGGAGGGGGCGTTCTTGAGCCCAAATGGTAAGCGTGTGAACTCATAGTTCCCATTGTTCACGGAAAATGCGGTTTTTTCGACGTCAGATTCCTTTAATGGAATTTGATGAAATCCACTTTTCAAGTCTGCTATTGTGAACCATTTATTCTTTCCTAGATTTGCTAGATCTTCGTTGATTCCGGGAATGGGATATCGATCGGGTATGGTAACTGTATTTAATTTTCGGTAGTCGATAACCATTCTATACTTTTTCTCTCCGGATGCATCCGCTATTTTGGGGACGATCCACACAGGAGAATTGTATGGTGATTTCGATGGTCTGATGATTCCATCTTCGAGCAATTTTTTTATTTGACTTTCGACTTCACTTTTTAGAGCCATAGGATATGGATAGGACTTGGAGTAAATAGGATCACTAGTCGTGGTACGTATTTCTCCTTTAACCGTTGTTGTGTAGGTCAATTTCTCGTCCGGATCGGAAAATAAATTAGGACATTTCTTTATAACATTATTTAATTCTTTTTTCTGTTCAGCATTCATGTGGGATGTTCTGATATTAATGGTGTTTACTGAATCGGAGATATGCTGTTTCAAGTGAATTGGAATATCAGGTTGAATGGTCATGTGGCTTCTGTTTGTATGAATTACAGCTCCTTGGTTTTTTAAACTATCGTTGCCGATAATACCGTCAAAAGAAATGAGACTGGGTAAGATGAAGAATTTCAGTTTGTTTACTTTATGTCCAAATAAGTTTATTATGGCGTGATGGGTGATCAGAATGTTGCCTCCTACAGAATTTGCATAAAAGGCTTTATCATTTGGAATAGGATGGCGGGGTTGAATATAATTTTTGTTTGAACCTGTGACCACTACAAATTTTAAAATTTCGCCGCTCTTCGCTACGTGGTCAAAGTAAGGAAGCGAAGAGCTTCTTAGCCTAAAAAATAAATGTCATCTAATTCTTCTGGTTGCCCTAAGCTTGGATTATCACGAGAATCGATGTAGTCAACGAGAGTTTGGTCAAGATTTTCGTCTTCGTACTTTAAGTTTTTATCATAATCGCTTATATCATTTTGCTCGTCGGCTTGGACTTGATCCGTATGGTAAATTCGTTGAAATTTATTATTTTGGTGAGTTTCATATGAAGGCGGTCTCTTAGCATTAAATTGTTGCATTGGAGGTCGATTCTGATAATTTACTGCTCGTGAGTGTATTGAGTGATCGACTTCCGTTGGTTCTGGTTTTGGGACAGGTTTTTCGAAAAGGAGGATGCTGACTGATAAATGGCTGTCTTGGTGGACGTTGAATATACTGGGCTGGTTTAGAGAAATTAGGTGCAACAGGTCTCTGAGGATTGTGGACTAGTTCTGGATAGAAATTCCTTCTGGGTGCTGGAATTGGGTTAACATTTTGTGCAAAAAATTTATTTCTTCTAGGTGGAACAGAAGGAGGTGATGACTGGTGTTGTATTCTTCGAAAGGTTCCGTGACTATGGTGAACTCGATAATCAACATTTTGTAATTTAAGACATAAATGAAGGGCTTGTGGTAAGTCCACTGGTTCTCTCATGCTGAGTAATCTGGGTAGATCTCCCTTGAGTCCCCTAACAAATGTATCTAGTGCTTTATCACGATACGATTGAGTCATAATGTTGAGTGATTCATGGCTCATTTCCATGGAAGAAAGTTTATTTAAAATTAATGAAAGATGGTGATACACTGTTTGATAAAATTCATGAATTGTGTTATTCCCTTGAACTAACGTAGTCAGCTGGTACTCTAAGGTACCTAAATCTCTTTTGTCTGCGTAATGAAGTGTGAGATATTTGGAAATTTTCTCCCAATTCAAAGGAGTATTATAAGATTCGAGTGCAGCATCTGCACAACCCGTAATTTTGTTCCGAATGACACTGAGGATGCCGTAATATTTTGGCGTTCCTTTAAGATGTTCATAAATTCTTAAAATACTATCTACACTTTTTTTCCAAAAACTGAATTCTCCTGGTTGGCCAGAGAATTCCCTTAAGCTTTTCACAACGTCAGGAATCTTGTCCATGGCAGACAAATTCGCGTCTTGCCCGACTTCGATATTTTGGTCGATATCATTATTTATGTCTACACCTGGATTGATAATTGAGTTAAAAATTTGCCTACCTTCCCTTCTTACAATTTCAGATATAAGGGCTGTTAGATCGGCTACAGTAATATTCTGTATAGGAGGATTCTGTACAGGAACGTTCTGTACTGGAGGATTAAGTGGAGGATTTTGAGCATCTTCATTTCCAGGTACTAATCTAGGTGCTCTGATTATATTATTATTATTATTATTTTGTGCCATTCTGTATTTTCTTTTAATTTACTTTTGCACGAAAGGATAAACAAATGTTCTGTAAAATTTGTACCTTAATGATTTTTGTTTTAAATAGTTATATTTTCAACGATTTGTTAAATATTTGATTTGCAGGAATTAAAAAGAAAATTTATATTTTATTGCTTTAAAACTAAAGGAGAAAGAATTTATTTTCAATAGAACTAAATTTCTTTTTCTAGAAATTATAAAAGTTTTAGATTCTTTTCTATTTCACTTGAATTGATTGAGTAAGGAGAGATTAACTTTCAAAATATAATCAATTAATTTATATTTAAATTCTCAGTTTTCCTAACTTTTCACTTGATCACTTTTTTTCTTTAAAATTTTTTTTTTTTGATATTTAAAATATTTCACTTCTTAAGTAATAATTTTTTGATTCAATGGAATGCAAAAATAAATGACTTACATTACAACTAAAAGATGAAGGACGTACATCTGGATGAGTCTTAAGATTTTTGAGCTTTATGTAACGTATAGATGCTCCGGTGCTTTTTGTCCTTATTCTATACGTGTAGGACCGCTTGTGGTATTTCCTCTTGAACAGATCAGGCGGCTGTCGGCTGGTGTTTATATCCTTGGTTATGGTTATCCAAATGATTACTCGTCGACTCCGTTTTTTCCTAAGCTAGTTTGCTTTGGTGACTCCGGGGCCTCGTTTCCTGGTCTTTTCGTTAAAGATGACTTCAAAGGTTTTTATCCCTTTTACTTGCCTCAGTAGCAAACGTGGAATATTTGTTTGAAGTGATTATTTTATCGAACGCACTCCCTTGCACTAATTAAGATTATGATCAAAGTGGCAATGGTTAGCACTTTCACAAATTAATTATTTAGTCGTGATTATAATTTAGGTTTTCACTTTTTATTTTTATAATTACAGAGTGGCACTGGTTAGCACACAAATTAAATAATTGGTAGTGATCACTTAATTTTGTACAACAAATATTTTTTCCGTTTATAAGCAAAACGCGGCGTTAATCGATTAATTACTTATGATTGCGGAAAAACTAATTCACGATTTGCTTGAGCGGTCCCTGCTCGGGCGCCAGTTAATAAAATTTATTATAAAAACCTCAAAAAAAGATATTTTCTAGGCAGGCAGGTTACCTGCACCTTTATTTTTCGGATATAGAATTAAGACTAAAAATTACAAGTTTCTCTAAACGTAAATTATCTCTAACTTAAAATTACCAGACGCGTGGTCAGCAGAAATTTCCTGGGAACCGAAATGTATTTTCCAGGTTGACGTAGAAGTTGTTGTCGCATCAAATTACGGCGAATGTTGCTTTTGGTGTTAACTTATATATTAGAAATATGTTGTTGATTTTCCTGCTTTTCAGGCTTTATGTATTCAGTTTTGTCACTTACTTTAATTGTCGTATTTTCTAAACTAACTGGGCTTTCGAACCTTGCTTTAATATTACGTTTTCTCAACTTTCTGTGAAAAATTTTCTATGTAGCGTATTTTATTCTAATCGTGGGCCTTTATGTTTTGTGATGTAATAATTTTTCGTTCCGTTAATGTTAAATGGGTTAAAGTTTCTTCGTGGTTGCAATAGTAGATATCGATAGGGTTCAAGAAACATCTATGTTAGTAGGGAGTTCAAATGTATTGAACATGGAGCAATTATTGCAATTCCAGAATCAGAAGAATTTAAGCTGTGCCAAACAAAGTTTCAGAATTATGAGAGAGACTGGCAATATATCACAGATTATTTAACAGGGGAATTGAAAAAAAAAGTGTGGCGAGTGGATAACTCAAGAATATTCTACAGGAATTAGAAACAGCCTCTCAAACAAGCACGAAAAGAGAAGGTGTGGATCTTTCGGTGACGATATCTTTCGATATTAATCAAAAATGGGAAGGGACAATAGAAAGGGCACTAGAGGAATGCCGGGGGGAAATTAAAGCTCTAGTCAAAAAGGTAGATATCTTAAACATTCAATTAAACTCGAACGGAAATTGCCGATAGAATTGCAGGAACGTCAATCAACAACCAATAGTAATAGCAACCAAGGAAACAGCAGAAAGTGGTCACCAAGAAGATTAGTATTTTGGGACCAACAAATGGAGCCAAAACAAAATTCGATCACATTCGATTGCGGAAGTGCAATTAGTGTAAAGAAAAATAAGGAAATATGACAGAAGGAAAGTGGAAAATCAAACGAACGTCATATAAAAATGGTGAATATAGACGGTAAGGTGATGTATATGGTCGTCAAGTACGTACCCATGTTTTCCGGAGACGATCTTCAAAACTGGTGAAAGAGGTGTACAGAATCTTAAGCTGCGTCAAGGATTTGTACGACCGACTGCAGCCTGAGGAGTAGAACATTTTTATGAAATGTGTGAAGTATCGGTTGCAGATGATGCTTCCTCTCTGGTAGGTTCAGAGGAGCCAAAAGATTTGAAGCTCTGCAATTAATAATCAAAACAGCTTATATTTCGAAGAAGTCATTTAGTGAATTGCGATTGGAGATGGTGGCCTGCAGACAAAGACCAGGTGAAGACATCAGAGAATTTGCGGACCGACTGAAGGAACTGTTGAGCGAGATCAAGACAGCTGTAACCGCAAAGTACCCGGACAGAGACGGAGGGCTAATAGCGGAGTTAGAATCTGATGCAGTGGCAACCTTGAAGCGTGATGTGCTTAATCATGCTACTGAAGTACATCTGACAGGAAGGAAGTTCGAGTCTCTGGATGGAGTGCGTGAGGAAGTGTCTTACTTTGAGAAGGATGCAAGACATGTCCACCTTCGGCCATCACGAATAGGGGAGATATTTAAGAGTAACGGCGGTATCTTTCAGAATACATGGGAACTCAGGTTGGCCAAGAAAGAGCCAGGAAGTCCATCTCAGTCAAATGTAAGAGAATACCTAGCTCTACCAAATGCTTCAAATGTGGACAGATGACGCATATTCCTAAGGAATGCCTGCAATATAGGCACGAAGCGTCTAACGGCCAAATATATCAAGTAAAAATCGCGGATATAATAGAAGGAGTTTGTGGAAAATTCCATCCACGACGGGACGGGCTTTACTGCCAATTCTGCCACACATGGGACCACTATACTGAAAACTGTCTTAGAAAATATTTAATAGAGAAGGCCAGTGAAAAATTAAATTCTCGAAATGAGTTGATCACAACAGTTCCATCGAACATAGCATTAGAAGGTAAGATAAGGCTTTTAGTAGATACCGGATCCACCAGTAGCATATTTAAGGTTAATAGGACAAAAAGGAATACGTCCATACAAACATCATAAAATTAGAATTGGAGGACTGTTCGGATCCGCTTGAAGTTCAATAGGCACTTGTGAGGCGAAGTTGTAGATAGACAACAGTCAACATATCTGCAAATTTAACGCCATTAGTAATACCGGCTCAATTCCAGTCGATTGTATACTTGGAATGGATTTCCTCAGCGATACAGCTATTGTTGCATAAACATGAAACTGTGGATAAAAGACGCTCGCAGCCGAAAGGAAGAAATTACCTCTCGTAATAATTTCGCACCTTGTGCACAAGTGGGATCCACAGCTTGGCAAAGTAGCAGTGAAGAAAGTCCATATCAGGCCAGGATAGAGGAGGAAAGAAGTAGCATGGCAGAGGGCATTTCATCTTGCGATTACGACCGATACCCCGAATCGAAAAGTACGGTACACAATGTGGACAACACTTCACGGCATGGAGCAAGAGGAGTACCTGTTTTGAAAAACACGTTTCTAGTGCCATGCAGCGAAAAGAGCCTTACCACAGCTCACAAAAGTTCAGATCTCAAAAATCTTATAACCCAAGAATCTAGCGAAGCGTTTGGGAGTCAGCACAGATATAATGCACACAGCGGAAATAGGTTGAAGGATGGATGTGCATTCGTAAGAATCGCTAACGAATCATCCTATTTAGTAGAACCAACAAATTGTTTGCATGAACAGGAAACGGGTAACTCTTCTGAAAAATCTGTAATGAGCTATGAGGGTAGGAACATTTCCTATCGATTATTCCAGCCAGCTCAGGGTATTTCTAAAAAGTGTAAGTATAAATTTCAGAGGTATAATAGGAAGCCGGTCAATACAGAATTCGAACATAGTGGGAAGAAAGTAGGGGATCGAAGCTCCAGTTATGCGGAAAATGCAAGTTTCATAGCACCTTGTATTAAAGTAACTGTTGGTAAGTGTCCGGGAAAGGTGATGCTAACAAGAGGTTTTCAGGTGGGCCTTCAAATTTGGAGCATGATTTAAGAGTGGGGAAGAGATTTGAGGGGCGGATTGTTTAAAGCTTAAATTACAGAACTCTACAGACTGACAAGCCAAGGGAGAAAATACATGGAGATAGAAGGATATTCTACTCAGTCTTTTATTGGAGGTTGAACCAATACTACAGCTCAGGTAAATTTACATGAAAAAAGGGGTAAGACAATTTACAAAAAAAATATTTATGTACGTAAATAAGCCGAAGATTGACAAATTAATTGTAAGTAGAGAACATAAGTAACGTAAAACAACTTCAATGAAGCGGAAGCAGAATTGGCAGTTCCATCTATTCATTCCTGTATATTCTACGTGGAGCAATCATTAGACCAATAGTGTGTGTTGGAAAATATTGATGAACACTTGAGGAAAGCCAGTTTTTTGCCGTCGGCCACTTTCTTATCTACATATGTTGTCCTAATTCTGAAGATTGATTGAAAAAAAAATGAGTTGATAAGGCATATATTCAAAAGAAAATGTTTGAATTATCTCCAAGACTTCACTGTGTATCAATGAGTTGAAGATTATAGTCAAGCTTATATAACCGTAAATTTTATACAAATAGCCGAAAAATTCAACTAAATCAGAAAACCTGCAAGTTGCTACGCAATTTCAGAAAGTAAGTTACGAGACTTTCCATAGAACAAGAATATTGCTTTATGTAAGGGTGGACTCTCGTTATAATTGGGAGAACTCCAGTAATAATAAGAACCGAATACGAATTATATGTTATTTTCAAACAAAAAATAAGGACGCGCCAAAATAAACATAGCATTTGCAAATATCAAGTGGGAGTGATATCAAAATTAGAATACGATATATAAATTAATTATATGTATAAACACAGAAATTATTGAAATTTCAAACCCAAGAAATATTTTTTTTTTGTTAGTGAAAAACCAAAATACAGCAGAAAAGAGCAATAAGCCAATTAAACGAAAGATTGTAAAGCGCTAGTTCTAGAGAAAAGAAAGGAACATTTGCTTTTGGAAAGAAATAAGTCTTTAGGTTATGGGATAACTCAAGTATATTTTATTTTGCCAAAGGTTGAGGATTGCAAAGCATATAGAACACAAACAAAATTTGGTAATACATTGAAGTAACTAAAAAATAAATTAAAAATGTACTAAAAGTTAAAAGAAATGAATATGTTATAAAGTAGTAAAAAAGAAAAGGAATAATAAACACATTTGTTAGTATAAAGGTAAGATTTATATTGTTTAGAGAAGTAAATGAAGAAAAATGGGAATATAAGATATAATGAAATGTGTTACGTAAAGATGATTGTCAAAAAGGACATAAATAGATATGAAAACAATATGAAATATATATGGTGTGTAGAGCGCATCAGCACACAAACACCATTGCCAATTAAATAAAATTGAATTAATCAGACAAGACACCCATAAGGTGATTCACTGCATTCTTTGGTACATGCAGAATAAAACAAAAAAAGAACATTGATCAGGCAAAACACCCATAAGGTGATTCACAGCGTTCTTTTGTATATGCAGAATGCCACATAAAATGTCAAAATAAAACAAAAGTCGTGTCTACCTGTTTATGGACAAGCGAAGTGCATTATGCACATATGAGTGTCATGTATCAATGAATACACGACGGCAAAGCTTTACGCTATGCTTATGCTTTGCAATAGGAAAAGCAAAACCAACAGCATATGGTACGATAGAGTAAACGATCAATGAAAACCATTACATTGTAGATTTCTTTGTTTACTTCTACCTGGCTGAAACTTTGGGTATTGCCAGCTGTGCATTATTTACATGCACAGCAATTATGATCAATATTGAAAACAGCAATGGCCGAAGGTGTGTGATTGGTTGAAATGATCGAAATAAGTAATGTCAGCAATTTTCATAATGTATAAATTCAGTTTAATTATATGAATTAAATCAGAGTTTATATTGAACTCCACTGGTGCGCATCTTATTTATTTAGATCCCAACTGCGAGCTCCCTAGCTCCGACATGGCAGCACCTCAAAGTAATTGAGCTCCCTAGCTCCGACATGGCAGCACCTCAAAGTAATTGAGCTCTCCAGCTCTACCTTATTTTTATCTGGCTATCCTAACAGAGAGCTCTATAGCTCCTACCTGCCAAGCATACTGTCTTACAGCGCTTTAAGAAGCACAAAGGCAGTATAGCAGAAAACTTTAACGTTTCTTTGACAACATGGCAACCGTTTAAAATTTCTATTAATTGGTATAGTATTTGGTTGAAAATAAAAAGATTTTGCAACATTATAAAAAGCAAAAAAAAATAGAACGCATTGAATTTAAGTTAACTTATCCAGTCTACGACGGTCAGCAAATAATTTGTTGTGAAGTCGACGATGGAACACAGTGATTGTTGTGACTCAGGTGCCCAATGCCCCGAATTACATCCATAAGGTCAATGCAACATTATATTGCCCTATGCAATATATTGATGCATTACAAGTGACCCTGAAAATGAAAAATTATTTCATTTAAAATTTCGTTTAAAATGCATTTAAAAATGCATTTCCATGTCATAACAAAATGCAAATTAGCATAAATTGCATTTTGTTCTCAGGCAGGCATTTCATTCTCACGATATGGACTGCATACTTACCTACGTACATAAGTGCATTTGTGCATTTTCTCACGTACGATTTTTCAACGTCGTGAGAAAGCAAAAGATAATGCAAATGCTTATAAAAAATATCGCGGGTACCTGGGTGCAATTTGCCCAAACCTCGAGGAGTTTCTTTTCAGACCGCGGACAAAATAGTCAAAGTCGTCGATAGTGCTATTTGTTTCTATATAATAATTCAGTGTTGTTCCCATTTTTTTATTTAATAATAATTTAGTGCCATTTCTCTTATATATACATATATCTAGTAATAACCTAGTTCTATTCTTCCTTTTTCTTTCATTTGCTGACAACTAGGTGCCAAGTTATCCCCTATTTTTGATAATAAATAAATAGTAAACACCAATTTAGTGCTATTTTTTTATTTTGTTTTACCAATAAACTAAATTTTCCCTAATCAGTGTCCACTAAGTGTGTGAAATACTCTCTCAAGTAGCTGTGCGCTCTCCCGCCGGAGCACGAATCACACAATACAACTTTTTGGTGGCAGCGGACTAAAACTAAAACAGTGTCTTTAACAAAAAAAAATGAATTAAATTTTAATTAAATACATAAAAAAATACAAATTTAAAATAATTAAAATCAGGCACATACACATAAATTTAACTACCTACTTAGTAAAAACTTCTACAAGAAAAAATTAACTTTGAAAAAATAAATAAAAAGTAAAAACATTTTGGACTCTAAATAAAAACTAGTGCCAATAAAATTAAATAAAATTAAAAATAAACGAAAAATTAAAATAATAATATAAATCTACCAATCAAATCAGTGAACAAAAAAAAAAAATCTGTTGCAATACTTTAAATTAAATTAAATCTCTCATAGTTTTGTAATAACTGATAACCTTTGTAATAAATGATTGTGAATAATAAAAAAAAAAAAAACAAAAATAAGCCCGCGTACCCAGGAGGAACTTAGAGGAGATAGTTTAAGCGCCCAAGCGCTCACAGTGGGACCGAAGGAGGCTTCATCCCTGCCTTACTAAGACGATATATAGAAGGAAGGAAGACGCCCGACGTATCTTCAAGATCAGAATACCATCTGCCAATTTCAACTTTATATTCCCAACTATAACTCTACAAGAAATCGTCGCCCAGGACGCGCGAAGTATCAACATCTACAAACATCTCAATCCCCATCTATATTCATCATACTCATAACCAGCATCAACTCCAGATTCATACATTTCGGATAATGTATAAGGTAGAAAAATTGAACACTATAATATATCGGGAGAAACAAGTTATTTTTAATATTTACGTGATTAGATTTCCTTTTTCGGATTTTACATATTTTTTTGATTACTTACATTTTCCATAATTAGCTACACATTTCCATATTTTCTGATTTTTTTTTCATGTTTACAAGTTAATTACATAATTACATTTTTTCTGGTTATTTGCATTTTGTCTGATTAATTGGGAATTTGCTTTTTTTTTTATTGATTTTGATTGTGATTTATATATCTATATATCAAGAAGAAAATAATTTCCTTATATCACCTAAAATTCTCATTTAACTTCAAGCAAAATTTCAATTCAACACACACAAATCAAAACCTACTCTTCCACGAAGCGACCTCTGCGGTAAGACTTAGTGAGTTTGCTGGTCACAAGACTTCGGAAAGAATCAATAATTGTCCTCCTTCAGTAAAGCTTCATAAGCCTGTTGATCTGGAGGAGATTTTTGTTGGAAGAAGCGGTTTGAATTACCCGCCTTTGGTTAGCAAACAAATTTCATTTTCCTTTATCGACAATATATATATATATACAAATGTTTAACTTTTTGTATGTTGATATGACCTTTTTCCTTTTTTTTTAATAACTTCAAAATTTGTTATTGAAGTCATAACTCTGTTTCCGATAATATTTGACAAGCAAATTTTGCTTTACTTGTTCTATTTTCGTGCATATCTTTTAGATTCTCCTGAAAATTTTGGTTTCTCCTTCATCCTGACTTTTATACCGAACAAAAAATTCGAAGGTTTAATACGAACAAATCGTTGGTTATTATTAATTAATCCCTATTTCACTATTGATTAGTCATTTTTCGTTGTTTTATCAATCAAACTAAAACATATTCTAAATTGCTCCATAAGAGTTATATACAATTCCAGAGATAATTTTTATTCTAATTGAAATCAAGTATTTTTGGATTTATTCACACATTTTTCCTTTTATTGTGATGCTGTGTTTCAAAATTTTATTTGCTGTACTCTCTTCAATTTTTACGCCCCACATAATATAACAACATGACTGACGAAACAAAAACATTCGATGAACTTTGCTTGTCACAAGTCCCAAAAATGTCAAAAATTAGACAAATTCTGGCCGACTATCATAGAGCCAATAAAAGCAAAAGGAATTCAGATTTTTCTTCTGAAAAACTCCAAAATTTGGAAGACATATGGGCTTCATTTGAAAAAGTTGAAACCCTGATTCAAGATCATGAAAATTTTACTGAAACTGCTCATGGAACAGGACTTCGAAGGTCTCGAAGGTCTAGCGGAGATTATGCGAGAAGACTGTACTCTCTCAGATGAGGACGTCGAGCTGATCTCACAGCCGGACTGTGAGAACACGAGGAACTATGAAGAGGTGGTCGTAATTCAACCCTCTATATCTGGTGAGGTGAAACCAGATGATCCCACAGGAATCTGTTATATCGCGCGCACAGTGCTCCTAAGAGAGTGCACTCGTTTTTGGGTTTTTTTTGTTAAAGAAACAACAATAATTAGATCTATCAGGCTCTTTTAATTTCTCACTATAATTAGATGTTTCACAACTTAGTAATTATGCCCAAAAATTAGGTGGTTCTCAGTCCTTTAAATTTACACAATAATAATTTTCTTTTCTTATTTTTATTGTTTTCTCACGACGTTGAAAAAACGTACGTGAGAAAATGCTAAAAGTTCTGATGCGAGATATATGCATCAATGAAAACTGTAATCCGATATGCACTTGTGCGCCCGTCTTGAAATATTAATTTTAAGAGGGCGCGAATAATTTTGATAATTGTATGTATGTATGTACATACAATTAGATTGGATTAAGTAGGTAATGTACGTATGTACATAGTACATACGGAAAAAAAGTAAGAAGACACTGTATGTAAGTAAGTGTGGATACCGTGTGAATGGAATGTGTGTCTGATAACTAAATGCAATTTATGCTAAATTGCATTTCGATATAATATGGGAATGCATTTCTAAATGCATTTAAAATTTTGAATGAGATTTAAAAATGAAATAATTTTTCATTTTCAGGGTCAATTAATGGTACATCAATATATCGTATTGGACGATATATTGATGCATCGGTATTATGGTTGTGATTCGGGGCATTGGGCACCTGATTCACAACATCCCTCCCCCTGTGGGAAAAGAAAGTTTTATTTTTTGTGGAAGAAAACTTATTTTCTCAACAATGACGGAGTTTCTTAAACAAAATTGTAAGCTCCTATTTGTATAGGCAAATTAGATATGTTTGCCTATTAACATATTATTATAAGAAGAGAAGTGACATACATTTTTTATTTTTTTATTTATTGTCATCTACTGAAGTTATTTTAATATTTATATTTTCTTTATGGAAAAAAAAATTTAGATACTATTTATTTATATATATATATATACTATTTTATATACTATTTATAAAATAAAAAAAAGGTATTATTATTCTATAAGCATAGTTATAATGGTAAGGAATATACACGACTAATAACGTGGTTACACGAAAAAAAAATCTATAGTTTTAGTATCCAGGATCCTAAAAACGGCTTTATAAAGTGGCTAGTAGCTAATAATTATTATATAGGTATATACACAAATATATATATATATATATTTTTATAATTTTACAACTACTGCATTTGCTTTAATTATTTATTTATTTGTATAAATTCATATTTTTTTTCTTTTTTTTCTCTTCTTCTCATTTAAATGGATTTTCCTTTTTTTTTGTATGCATAACTACATACATATTTAGCAATAAAATATCCGGTATTATTCACCTCTGAAATTGTTTATTAATATTTTGTTTAGATGGAGATGGATATAGGAGGATATGAATTGGGAAGCGAGAGGTTATCGTTTGTTGTTGTCATTGTCTGTATGTTAAACGTTTCCTGTGGTTTTTCTTTGTGGTGCAGGAGTTAATTTGAATATTGACCCTCTATATGCGGGTTTAGGGACATCTTCTAATTTAGGTTCCGGCGGATTATTTTTAGCTTTGCGGGCCCTTGATTTATGACTCATGTATAGATATATGCAGAGAATAGATACGACCAAAGACACTGTTAAATATGACAGTGCGTAATGATGAATATGATTACAATTTATGGGATTGAGAGGAATTAATTGTTCATATTTTTGGAAACGAATGGATTCTAGAAGTTTATCTAGATCCATATTGTTCGTAATATTTTGAAGAATGTATTTTTATATGCGATCCTATCGGGGAGGACGTCATATTCGATATTATACTGGAAATGTTTATTGTTGGGATAAAATACGAATTAAATTTGAAACTTTTACGCTATGTCCGTGCAAGATGAATTCTTTGCTTCGTACATAGCAATCTGGATAGATATACATTGTTCCTGTTCCTTGCAGAACTTGTGAGCTAATGGAATTTTCGCAAATAATATCTATGTGGATGGAATCTTTTAGGGAGAAAAGCCAAGCGTTCTGCTGCGATAATTGCGACCAAAAGCAATCTTGTTTTAAAGTTAAAATTTTACAATCGGATGTAATCGGCTCCTTTTTTATTAAATTTATCTCGCATTGATTTACCCTAGTATTTGCATTTAAGATTGGGGATGTGATCTGGCAGTAAAAGTGCGTATGATCCAACGTTGCGCAATTGTGAATGTCTTGGACTGTTAGATCGAGATAGTGTTCGCGATTGTAGTCGATTAGTATATATTCCTTTGATGGTTCAATATATACGAGCGATTTTTTAAGGATAGTAGGCAATGGTATTGTTTTAAAGATTTGATATTGTTCCTTGAAAGGAATGGGGATTCTGAGTTCTATAATTATTTTGTTGTTGAAAATATTCGCAGAGATTGTACTTAATTTATAAATTTGTCATAATGTATTTTCTCTGGGATTTATGGGAAGCATCATTGTATTTGGTATTTCTTGCCTGATATTTGATAACCATTCTTCTATTTTTGTAGCAGTTATTAGTGTAGGATGAAATTTTCCATGCCTTGAATCCGTAAGAAGATCTATTAATACTGCCTGGGTATTTTGGTATCTGAATGCCATTAGTGAGACTAGTGAAATGAGTGATTCCAGTTCAATGTTATCAACTGACCTATTTTCCATCAATGATGTGGCTATCTGCACTGATATTAGTTTTTTATGCATGACCATGAATTCTTTTTCAAATGCGGTTTTAGTTTTATTGAAAACATTTGCGGTTGCTTCGACTATCGCAGTCTGGTTTCATAAGTGATAGGAGGGAGTTTTGGTTAAGGGTGAGGTTACGGATTTGCTCGTCACAAATCTTGGCATCATCTTCGTCTAATGTGCCGAAAAAAACTTCAGAGATTGAGCCTATAGCATTGAAAAGTGCTCTTTGTTTTCTGCTTTGGGTCACAACAAACATATTCTTATATTCTATGTTTGCTAATATAAGATTTATTTGTAACAACGTACCGTGTGGCTCAAGGCTGAGTGTTTGTCCAGCTTCTGGCAGGTCTCTGTAATTTGCCACTAATGTAATAGCCCACTATGAACTGGATGTTGTTGAATCAAGATTTAAACTTCGCTAGGTCGTAATAGGTGACGATCTTCCATTCGTTGGTGTAGAGGTTGGCTCTGCCAATCTCTTCGAAGTAAATGCCTGCAGTAGCATTTAGCTGCTTTACCTCTATTCCTGAGCCGTAGATTATGGGGATGAAAATTAGAATGCGTGCTATATGCATCATTTTGGATACCTGGAAGATGACACTATGTTAATATCTCTGAATGATGTTTGAAGATGATGAAGTTTTTACTCTGAGAACAGTTTTAGGTCATTGTTCTGTGACTTTTCTCCAATGCACCATTCGTTTGAGGGTGATATAGTGTAGTTTTAAGTCGTTTTAATCTTAGTAATTTAGATACCTCGGCGAACATGCCACTTATGAGGTTAGAACCTTGATCTGTGTTTTTTGTCGTGAAGGCTTCCGCTAATGTCTTAGACTCGGTGTCGACTATTGGAATAGCCTCAGAAAATCTTGAGAGGTCGTCTTGGACTGTAAGGAGATATTTGTTTCCAGAATGAGAAAATGGCAGAGGTCCTACAACATCTAGGTACACTCTTTCGAAAGGTTTGGAGCTAATGCTCGGGATTTTCATTGGAATTTTTGGATTTCTGGACACTTTGTTTACCTGACAAGGTTTACATTTCCTTACATGCTTTACGATGTCGTCTATCATGCCAGGCCAGTAGAATTGCTTTCTGATTCTCTTAATAGTACGGGAAATACGTTGATGGCCTCTCGTTGGTAATGAGTGAAAATCTTTTAAGACTTGTTCGATGTCATTAATATCGGATAAATATTTAATAGAATCTTGATGGAGTTTAATGTTTATTTGTTTAGCAGTGAAGACCTTCGTAAAAATGTTTTTAATAATTATTAGATTCTGTGGATCTAAAATTGGGAAGGAGATATTTAATTGATTTAACTGATTTGCTTCTATATATGAGCAGGTCTCAGTTAAAATTTTTTCGAAGTCTGATCTATCTCTTTGCGATCGACAAGGTAAATTAATTTTTGATATCATTATTGTGGAGTCTTTTTTCTTGAAGTTTTCTTCAGTTTTTAAAAGTGGAGATTTATCTAAAAGTTTTAGTTTCGAAGCCAACACTCTTTCAAGTTCTGTATCTTGCATTGGCTAGATGAAGAATTTAGGATTCCCATTTTTAGTCAGTAAAAGAGGAAAATTAGTCTCAGTTATTATGACTGGGTAATTGTTCGCTTGTGATGGAGTTGAATTTTGATTAATGACACTCGTGTTGGGTGTATTCAAATTCGGCTGAACTCTAGCTTGATTCCTTGTTACAACATTCACGCAGGTTGAAGGTTCTGCAAAATGTTTGGAATATTCTGGGATAGCTCTACTGAGAGCGTCTGCATTTGTGTTGGGCTTGCCTGATTTGTGAACTATTTTGTAGTCATATTCCTCAAGACGTATTCTCCATCTCATCAGTCTTGAGGAGTGGTCTTTCAGATTCATGAGCCATAGTTTATGGTCAGTTAAAATTGTAAACTGTCTACCATAAACTTGTGGTCTGAATTGCTAAACTGCGAAAACGAAAGCTAAGAGCTCCTTTTCCCTTTTCATACTGTTGAGTAACGAGTTTCCGGACCATTGAAAACTCAGCTTACATTGGCGATTAGATGATCTCCTTGATCATCAATTTGAGAAAGAACTGCTGCGATGGCGTAGTCACTGGCATCAGAAGTGGCAAAAAATTCTTTGTCGAAATTGGGATATGATAAAATTGGTGCTGAAATAAGCTTATTGCGTAATTCGCAAAATGCTTCATCACAAATTGCGTCGAACTTGAAGGGGAAATCTTTTTTCAAAAGATTTGTAAGTGGTTTTGCAATTTTGGAAAAATTTGGTATAAAGCGGCGATAGTAGCCGAAACCAAGGAAGGCTTTAATATCTTTTTCCTTCTTGGGTCTGGGATAGGACTGAACTGATTTTATTTTTGCTGCGTCTGGTTTGACTCCATTTTCTGTAATAACGTGCCCTAAATACATAATTTCCTTTCTCAGGAAGTGGCACTTTTAGGGATGAAGTTTCAAATTAAAATTTCGTAGACGGCTGAATACTGCTGTGAGTCTGGAATTGTGGTCTTTGAGATTGTATTCATGGACTACAATGTCGTCCATGTATTCGAGACAAGAGATGCCTTGAAGGCCAGGTAAGACATTATTCATGGCTCGTTGAAAAGTAGCAGGGGCTCCTTTTAAACCAAATGGCATACGATTGTATTCGTAGTGGCCATAGGGTGTGCTAAAGGCATTTTTCTCCCTGTCCTTCGAGTCCATTTTTATCTGGTGGAATCCACTGGCTAAGTCGAGTGTGGTAAAATATTTCGACTTACCCAACTGGTCTAATATATCAGTGATATTAGGCAGTGGGTACGCATCACCAATAGTAATGTTAATACGACGAAAGTCTGCCACTACACGCCACTTCTTGTTTCCATTCTCATCTGGTTTTTTGGGGACTAGGAGAAGTGGAGAATTGCAGGGACTATGTGAAGGTCTGATGATGTCTGACTCAAGCATTTCTTGTACTTGCCTATGTATTTCTGTTCGGCTTACCTCAGGAAGTCTATACGGCTTGGTATAGATGGGCGGTTTGTTTTAGAGTGTCTCGATCTTATGGGTAATCGCATTTGTAAACGCAAGGAAGTCCCCTTGTATGAACAAGAGATCGCTGAATTCCCTACAGATGTTTCGAATACTCTCAAATTCCTCTGAATTACAGTGATCCAATTTTATAAGATTTTGCAGTTTAATTATTCTGCCCTTAATTTGATCTCTGTCAGAGTCTGTGGAGATGACCACAAAGTCGTCCAAGCCTTGGTAAGCTGGGTTCACCTCGTAAGGTGCTAGATCGGCGTCCTCCTCATTTGAATTGAGGATTAGGACTTTTGCTATACCGTTGACTGGTTCGACTATCGAATTTCCAAGAAATAAACCTGGCCTTATTTCCTTCTTGAAACAGACCGATTGATTTTGGATTGAAGAAGTTGGAATTTCAATGATGAGTTCTGATCGAGCCGGAATTTTGACTTTATTTAATTTATCTGATTCTTTCGGATTTTTAAAATGAAGTAGATATGATCCCAACTTTTGTGGAATTTGGAAGGAGTTATACGATGATTCTGACTCGATAGAATTTGAAGGAGATAAAACTTAATTGAAATTCTTTGACTTCTTTGATTTTATCTTCGAATTCACTTTTTGTGAATCTATTGATGATGGTGATAGAATTTTACTAAAGATAACCTTTTGTGCGGCTGTAGATGAAGATATACTTTTACGTTCTTGCTTCATATCTTGTGAAGCTTTGGATGGAGATAGAATTTTATTTAATTCAGCCTCTTGTGTGGCTATAGATGGAGACAGATTTTTATTAGTATTAATATCGGAGATTGTTATATCCGTATATAATAGGCTTTTTTTTGAGACCTCTTTTCTGGGTCTCCGCTTTTCAAATAAACATATGGATAATTTGTGTAATATTCTTCATAAGGATAAGATTCATTTGAGTCGTTTATTTCTAAAGAAATATATTTATTTTGGTAATTGATGCTAGCATTGTATCGAGATAAATAGTCATGACCAAGTAGGCCATGGTATGAGAGAATGGAGTTATTACCCACAATTTGAAATGGGTGTTCTAGGATGGAGTTATTATTATTCGAAGATTCTAAATTCAACTTAGCAAAGATGAGCCCTTCCGTAGAAGTTGACTCTGTGAATAACGTGTTTATATTGCAGACAGCATCTATGTAGCATATGCTAACTGGGTTCAATGGATGGAGTTTAATTAGGCTGATCTCTGCTCCAGTATCAATTAAGAACTTAAGTTTTGGAGCAGAGCAGATATCGACAGGCAAAGAAAGTGTTAGTGAATTTTTATTAATTTGGATGGGGATACGAATTAATTTGTTGTTGCCTTTGTCGATATTGTTTTGGGATGCCTGCGGACTCGTGCTGTAGTTTCTATATACGAGGGGTTGCCGAATGAGACCCCCGCTGCATCCAGTTTCCCTGCCTGAATGCCGATGGACTTTTGCTATTTCTCCTCTTTGGAGATGGCGATCTAGCCGAGATATTGGCATTATTATATCTCGGCGGTGGAGCTCGACTTTCTCGGAATACTGGCTGCTGCCAGTTCCTATTTTGAGGCTGTCTGTCAGCCGTGTTTGTTGGTGGAGTATTTTTCACCTTTTGGAAATTATTTTGATTTCCTGGGCTGTCGTTAAAGTGATTATTATTTGCAGTTCTTGTCCTGCATTCCTCGATTGTATGTGCCATCCGATGACAATATCGACATTAAGGAGATTGTGATGGATATTTAATTTTATTAAAATCTGGAGAGCGTTGTTATTGGAGGTTTAGCTTTGGAACTGCATTGAAATTTTGCTTGGTGCGTTGTATGACTGGGCAATCTGATGCAACATGCCCAGGCTATTACATTTGAAGCAACGAAGATTTGAATTTATTGTTTGCGCAAATAGAATTTGACTTATCTTGTTTTGTGCTTGGGAAACGAGTTGTTTCTGCTCTAAGCGTGATGCATGCTCCAAGATGTGCGATTTTAGTGCAGAAAAGGATTTATTGGAATGCGCTTTTGCTAAGGTCTGTAATTGTGTATTGGATAACCCATCTTCAATTGCTCTCACAGCCTGACACTCATTATCTTTTAACAAAGACGGTAGGAGCACCTTGTCTGTTATATAGGAATGTGTTGCCTCATTTAGCTTGGACAGTGTTGTATTTAATCTCTGCAAAAAGTCTTTTACATTTTCCTGTCTTCTTCTTCTGGTGTTAGTCAATTGAGGTTGTAGTGTGGCCCTAGGGGTTTTGACTTCGAAAGCTTGAGTTAAAATTGATTTTAATTCGGACCAATCTGATACTTGATTGTACCTATATACATCATACGCCTCTGCAGATAATTTACTCCTTATTAAGTTAAGGAGGGAGTGTTTTTCGCTCACAGTCAATGCTGTTGCGTACATGTCATCGCAACTTGAAATAATTTTGTGGAAATCCTTAGAATTTCCACTAAAATTTAGGATGACCTTGCGTCTGATAAGGAGAAATGCGACGGGTCTCTAAAATAGACATTATGGTGATGATTTATTAAATCATTTGTAGCATTTGATAACCCTTGAAATCGCAAATCTAGCTGTTCCTGAATTGCAATTGTAGTATCTGAATATTATGTTTCCATATTTATATAAATATCTTCCGTGAAGTATTCGCTGCCTTTATCTTCGGGGCCAGCATTTGAAATTATTTCAATATGAGTTGTTTTGAAATCATCCCAATACCCTGTTTTGCAGTTGGTGGCGAATTAAGATTGATAGACTGGATAATATGTGTTATAGATTTTTATCTATCTTCTTGCAGTCTAAATCGTATTGCATTAGACTGATCCTTGTCTCCACATTCCTGCATAGTTTCAGTATTGGTACTCTTTTGTGAAATTTTGGGAGCAGGGAAATAAAATGGGTTGTTTTCGTTATCCGCATGGCTAGAAATTGATTTCAATTTATCAGACAGTGTTGCTTTGATTAGGTTGTACCAATCCTCTGTTTTATCAGAACATGATTGTTTAAAATATTCATGCGTTTCGTCGAAATCTTACGTCTTTGCATAATGGATTCTGTTTCTTCAAAGTCTGTCCAGTACTCTTCAAATTTTTTGATCTTTTCGGAAACTAATCCTGGAGTTCTGTATTTTTTGTTAGTACTGTGGTATTCCTTTAATATTTTGCTGATTTCTTTGTTTTATTGTATTTGTGACAAGCAAAGCTCGTCAAAAGATTTGTTTTCGTCAGTCATGTTTGTTTAAAGTAAAGTAGTAAAAAGGATAAGGGTTGGTTCGATTGTTTAAGAGAGTACAAATTTTTGGCGATGATACGAGTGTACAGAATTCATTTATTCTGCCTTGCAGTGTCAAAGCACATAAACCTTGACCAATGCAAATTGAGATGTAAGACCAAGGCACATAAACCTTGACTGCTTGTAGGAGGTGTAAACGGTGCAATGTACCGCTACACTATGATGATATGTTAGGCGGAATGACTAGCAAAAGATATGCAAACGATTTTAATGTAAACTGTATTAACTCAGTACGACATATACTTTAATATAAAACTGAATGAATTTATTTCCTCAATCTTACTCTATATATACAAACAGCTAACTCTAAGTCAATGCATAAAATATAAAATGCTTACAATGCTGACTTGACATAAAATTAATTTTCTTGGAAAAATCGCTCGTAAGGCAGTGTTTTTATTGGATTGCAATAGTTACCGATTTTGTGAATTATTGCAATGTAAGTATTATTGGGTCACCGCATTCCTGAGCAATGCATATGTAGCAATTATGTACAATTGGTTTTCTTGTTTTATGCTTACATTGACCTGAAGTAATTCGGTATGTACCTAGTCAGCTATCTAATTTAGAAATATTCTACGATTTCAACATTCTCCCCCGCGTTGAATGGTAATTCATCTAATTTTCCTTATACGTTGAGCGTAGGGTTGAATTCAAGCCCAGTGTTAGCACGTCTTGTCCCACATTCAAGATCAGCGTTGACACGTCTTGTCCCACCTTGCCGGGGTGCAGCTACTGGTGTCTTCGTCTTGAGTCGAGTTCGGCATACCTTCTCTCGGCATTTCCACATCATACACGTGAGTATTATTATCGTTAGTAGAATGGCCCCATAGCCGACTGCAAATTGATGAACATCATGATGTGTCAATGTTAGCGGGATGTTGTCTTTGAATTGTATCACTTCGTTCCTTATCGATTCAATTTCAGCCAAATGTGATTGATAAGGGCCAGTTTCATGCAGTCCAGAGCTGAGTTTGTTGTCGTAGATGTCGTAAACAAATGCTGTCAAATTGCTCTATGGAATATAAGATGCTCTGCTGTTGGATGGATATATTCTATGCCCATGAATGGTCACTAGTGGTTGTTTGATGAGACATCTATCTGTGATTTTTAAAATTCCAGCGCCTTCTATGCTGTGTTGCGTGGTGTTGTCTCCACATACAACGTTGATAGTGGTTTTTTCCATTAGTACGTATATCCACTGATTAGGACTATATAATTGAATCCAATGAGGTCCATTTCCGATCGTGATCAACTGGCATGTTGGTGGTTGTGGCAGCTGATTTATTAGGCTGACTTCGCATGAGCTAACTGTTGATCCCCTTTTATATATTGGATGTTTTTGTTTACAAATGTGCTTGTTGTCCTCGATGATGATGCATGACTGTAATTCTTCTTCACTCAGTGGGTAGTATTGATCTCTATGTAAATTGATAACTGGAAACAGGGACGAAGGTTTGATGGTTACAAGTGAATCATTAATCTGCACTGGAAATGGTGTAATTTTGAACAGTTCATATTCCTCCAATGATATTAAAGGAATTTGTAGTTTGAAGATTAGATATCGTGTAGCGACCCTTCCCGCGACGGTCATGAAGGTATAATACCTCAAAGCATCGTCCTGTGATATTGGCAGTCGTAATGATGGAGATAAATGTGCTCTTACCCTCGTGAGTTCCTCTTTTAATTGGATTGGAGAGATCAATAACGGGCTAATTTTTCCGTGATGAGTGTCTGTGAGTACGTCTAGAATTGATGTTTGAATCCGTAAGAAGTTAGAAGCGGCAAGAGTGGTCTGCATGGTGAGTGCGGTGAAGGACTGGTGCAACTTCTCTTGATATAGTTCTTCTGCTATGCAATTTACTTGGTCTGCAACATGCGATAGCTGGGTTTGCAGCTGCCGAAATTGGCTGTCGATGTCCTCTTCCTCCTTCTTCATCACATTTAAAGTAGCAACCATAATCGAGGTTTGATTCTTTATAAGCTGCAATAAGTGATCCTCATTTTTGTGAATATCATCTATGGTTCGCGACATTCTTTCAGCGTAGTCGGAGTCTAGCACACCAAATAAAGTGTTGGCGATACTTCCAACGAAATTTGCTACCCCCCTTTTAGTTCTCTTGGAATTGCTGTTGTCAGAGAGAAGCATGTTTTTTGATGTTAATTCTGCCAGCAGATGTTTCACATGCTGCATTGAGCAGGAGACTCTTTCATTTATATGCTGGCACATATTTTCGAGTGTCTGAGTACAGTTTTGCAGGAACTGATACTCTCTCCAATATGGCATCATATCATAGAATATGACGAGGTCCTATTCGTTGGCTATGAGGTTTGTTACCCCTAAGTTCTCAAAGTAGATCCCTGGTTGATGAATAAATGGTTTCACTTCAATAGAGAATTCTTTAACAGGTGGTACAACTAAACAAGCTAAAAGTAATGTCACAATTGCAGATCTCAGAGAACTTCTTAGTTTCTTCCGAGGGTTAGCCTTAGTTCTGCTGTTGTCGCTTTCATTAGAGTTTGTTGGTGCTTCATTGTTCATTTCAGGAAGTTGCGATGCTTTAGTTTTCGATGTTTTTTCGCTATCTCGTATGCTCCCAGTATCTTGGACTGAAGAATAATCTGAGCCTTCAGTTGATATAGGCAATGGTGCGAGACGATGAATCGGTCGCCGGAGAATGCCAGTCGGAGTGCGAATGTCGGCTACACGAACCAGTCCATCTTCGCCTTTAATTATATTCATTATGCGTCCAAGTGGCCATTTCAGTGTGGGTGTATTGTCTTCCTTTATTAGGACCATAGTCCCTAGTTCAATATTTTCACAACGCTGCTTCCATTTGTACCTGTGCTGTAGTTGACTTAAATATTCAACAGTCCATCGCCTCCAGAATTCATTTTTAATGTGAGAAACGAGTTTCCAACGGGAAGATTGATTTTTGTTGGTTCAGCAGCTGGATCAATGGTGTTTATCAGTGGTTCCCCGATCAGGAAATGTCCTGGCGTCAGCGCTGTCAGATCATTCGGATCCGAAGACATTGGTGTAAGTGGTCGAGAATTTAATACAGCTTCTATATCTATCACAGCAGTCGCTAGTTCTTCATAGGTTAGTGAGGCGGCTGCTAGTGTGCATTGTAACAGATGCTTAGCTGATTTAACAGCAGCCTCCCAATGTCCACCAAAGTGTGGGGATCGGGGCGGAATGAATCGGAAATCTATGCCTTTAGAGCTACATGCTGTCCTTGTATTATTTTGCGATGTTGTAGATTATAATATTTCCTTCACTTCCTGCAACTGATTACGTGCACCTATAAATGGTTTTGCAATGTCCTCGTCGAGCCATGAAGCGACCTAAAGCTCCCAAGGATCCTTGTGTCGACAAATCACTTACTACCTCTAAATGCGTGGCCCTTGTCGGGAAGCAGCAAAATACAGCGATGTAGGACTTCTGTGGTCTTTTCCACGCATCTTAAAATGAGTCCATATTGGTCCACAAAAGTCAGCACCATAGTTCACAAATGGTCTGGCTGGTTGAGCTCTGTGTGCTGGTAGATTTCCCATCATCTGCGTTAGAAGTTTCGGTTTTGACTTAGCGCATTGGACGCAATGCTGTACTACTGATCGAGCCAAAGTCTTTCATTTAACTGGCCAAAACATTTGTCTGCTTATTGCTAGAAGGGTTTGTGGACCCACATGCAGATTTTCCTTATGTATGTCGTTTAGTAGGCATTTCGTTAGATGATGGGAATGCGGCAGAAGTATTGGATATTTTCCTTGGTATGATAAGTTTGAGGCTTCAAGACGACCACCAACTCTAATGATTTCGTCTTCAATGAAAGGTGCCAGGCTGCTGAGACAACTATTCTTAGATACTTCTCCAAACCGCTGAAGATGCTCAAGATCTTCCTTGAATTCTTCTCCTTGCATCAGCTTGACGATCAGTGTTTGAGCATCGATTAGCTCCTGCGCAGTCAGGACAAGTGTGTCCGAACGATGTATGTTGCGCGTTCTAGCATGTCTTGCAAACCGTAACATGTAGGCTGTAATGCGTTGGGCCTTGCGAAAGGAATTTCTATTGTTCATAGCTTCATGTAATTTGGTGTGTTCCCTTACGACAGTAGATGTGATTACTGGTTTTTCTCGTCTTCGCTCAATATCAATATTTGCACCTTTTTTTGTATATGGAGGTGGCCATAAGGCTTCTGAGCCATGCATGCAGGTCGGTCCATAAAACCAAAGTGTGATATTCCTAGTTTTTCGGGTGCGATTCCTCTCGAGAGAATGTCTACCGGATTTTTTTTGGATCCGATATGTCGCCATTGCTCAGGGATTGTTAAATGTTGTATAACAGATACTCGGTTGGCCACAAATGTTTGGTGCGATGAAGATGACGCGTTTATCCAGGCAAGAATGATTTCCGAATCAGACCACAAAAACATAGGTGCATTTTTGACATTCAGGTCCTTCTTGATTCGCTGACCGAGCTCAGCTGCAAGTTTTGCTGCGCACAGTTCCAATCGTGGTAACGTAGTCTGTTTAATTGGGGCTACCCGAGATTTTGCACACAGCAGGTCTATCGACCTGATGTAGGCCACAGAACCGTAAGCCTTCTCTGACGCATCAGCAAATATGTGAATTTGAACTGATTTGGTGTTCTGGTAAGTGAATACATGTCTTTCAATTTTCGCATTGTTGAGAGCCTTCAGACCTTCCCGGAAGTTGAACCAATATGAGTGAAGTTTTTGAGGAAGTGCTGCGTCCCAATCACATTTCAAGGCCCATAATCTTTGTAGAAACACTTTAGCTGTGACTACCACAGGAGCCATCATGCCTAGTGGATCGAAGAGTTGTGCGATGTCTGAGTATGCCGTACTCTTAGTGATCTTGCTTTTGTGACACCATACAGTTTTGATGCACAGTTCATCACTTTTTGGTAACCAAGTTAATCCAATTGTTTTGATATGGTCCTCTTCTTTACTACCAAAGTTTAGTAAAATTTCTTGGTCCTCATGTGGAATATCCTTCAGCAAGCTTGGGTGATTCGCACACCATTTTCTCAACTTAAATCCAGCTGATTGGAGTATGACCCTCAGCTGCGTCTGTGTTTCGATTGCCGTCGACAAGCTATCAGCTCCAGTGAGGACATCATCCACATAAAAATCGCGTTTTAGTACTTCAGCTCCTAGCGAATATTGTTGGGTCTGTTCTTCCGCTAGCATTTGCAGACATCGGGTGGCTAAGTATGGAGCACACGTTATTCCGTATGTCACAGTGCAAAGTTTATAGCATTTTAGTTGATCCGAAGGGTTCTTCCGCCACCAAATAAGCTGGAATTTTCTATCTTCATTGTGGACTAGTATTTGCCGATACATCTTTTCGATGTCCGCAGTTAACACAAATCTTGGCATGCGGAATCTTAGTAAAATTGAGAAGACATCATCCTGAATTGTTGGTCCTGTCGCTAATACGTCATTCAATGAGATATTTGTGGAAGTTTTGGCAGATGCGTCAAAAACGACTCGAAGTTTGGTAGTGCTACTTTCAGGCTTAATCGCACAGTAGTGTGGAAGGAAGTTGTATGGTTCCTCTATATTTGTGAAGTTTTCTTCTTTCATGTGCCCAAGTTCAATATACTCTTCCATGAACCGTACGTATTGTTGTTTTAGTTCTGGATTAGTGGATAATCTTCTTTCCAAGGCTGTTAATCTTTGCAATGCTATGTTTTTAGATTCTCCCAATTTTACTGGGTTATTCTTGAATCGCAATTTGACTATGAAGCGACTATGCTCATTTCTTCTCGTAGTTTGAACAAAGTGTGTCTCACATTGTATTTCTGCTGACGTAATTGCCCGCGATGATTGTTCTGAGTCGTCCAGTATCCAGCATTTTTCTACTTGTCGATTAAGTGTTTCGTCTTCTGAACACACTCCACAGGTTGTTTGGTCGGTGGCTATTCGAGGAATCTTTCCTGCTGCTGTCCAGCCAAACACTGTGTTTTGCAAATGTGGGAGTGCGTCGCCCAATCTAATTTGTTCAATTGACAAGATCGAGTAATATAGTTCAGCACCAATCAACAGATCTATCGTGTCTGGCTGATTAAAGCGTGGATCCGCAAATTGTATATTTGTTGGTATTGCCCATGACGAAACATCTATCATGTGCGCGGGCTGCGGAGAGATGATCCGGGGTAAGATTTTAGCTTCTAGTCGAGTGTTAAAACCATTGATGCGGGATTCTAGCCCTATATTGACTCGCTTCTGCGCTTGCTGCATTCGCGAGCCAATACCTTCTATGTTAAGTCTGTCGAAGGTTCCCGAAAGTCCAAGTGTTTGTTTCTGTTATCAGATGTATTTGAGATCCAGAATCTAATATGGCTCGACACTCGATGCTTTGACCAGAGTTGTTGCTCACCATTACCATAACCGTACTTAGTTGGATATAATTCCTAATATTAGCCGTAGCCTTTGCGGTAAGAGAGTTCGATCATTCAGTCTCATTGCCTGATAGTACTAAGCTGTTTCTTGATGATTGGGCCGTAGTTGCTGCAATATTGTAATTTCTTGACAGTGTATTACTCGTCGGCAGTTGACTTACAGATTGCATGTGAAGCAGTGCATTATGTCTTTTTCCATATTTAGTACACCCTCTGGATGGACAGTTGGCCATCATGTGACCTTTCTTCAAGCAGTTGAGACATGCAATAATTCTGTTTACTAGTGCAATTCGTTTGAATGGCGATAATTGAAGGAATTTTTGACACGCGAAGAGTTGATGATCGTTGTCGTTGTTGCATGATGGACAGTTTGTCTTAACTGTTGTGGTTAATGCTCTCTGCGTGTGCTGCTTTCTGTTTTCTTTCTCTTGTGTAGTGTCATGGATTGCCTTTATTGCGAAGGCACTCTCAGTAATTGCTGCTGGTTGCGAATGTAACTTGTTGAGAAGTGCAGTGACCAGTAATCTTGTATTTTCATAACGGTCCTTGATTACCTTCCAGGCTGAGAGATAATTTGCTTCGGAGATACCAAAATGTCTGACCAGTTTCTCAGCTTCTCCAGTTAGGCTACCCTTTAAGTACCACATTTTTTGACATGCGGCTATGGGTTGACTGTGAACCAGCTCAGTAAATAAGTCGCAAAATTGCTTCCACTTTAAATAATCGCCATAAAATTTGGGTAATTCTACCTTTGGGAGTGTCATCATTGGTCTTGCGCTGTGTTCTGTTCTTAATGGTGATCCATTTCTGTCAGCTTCTATATCTGATTGACAGCGACTTAAGCATTCATGTAGTTGTATGAGCATGTCGTGTGTTTGTTCTTCCAGATCAAAATAGTCTTTCATATTGCTCACATCATCTTTGTTATTCCAATGATTCAAACTTTGGTTGTGTAAATTCTGAATTTGCTGCCAGTGGTCTTCGATGGCTTTTATTTTAATCATGTAAAATCGCTCGGAGCGAAATGGCTCACGTGCTTCCAAATTGGTCAGTATCCTCTTTAAACCCTGCATTAACACCAGTTGTTGGCGCATCGTGCCAATAACAGTCTCTGTGATTTGCTTTACTGGCCTTGATTGTGTTTTATCATTCTCCTTCTGAGTGGATTGGGCTTGCGTCTCTGTGATTTGCTTTACTGGATTTGGTTGTGTTTGATCATTCTCCTTCTGAGTGGATTGGGCTTGCGTCTCTGTCAGTGGTGATATTTGTGAAGATCTTGCTTCTTCTTCCTCCTGCAGCCGCTGCATTCTAGTGACCATCGTGCCTTTGATTTTCTCGTAGCCACTTCGAATTCCTTCGTAATACTCATTCATGAAGTATGCGTGAGATAGTTCAGAGCCATGCTTAGTGCGTATCTCGGTGTCCACTCTTTCAAAGTCAACCCATAGTTGGTTAGGGGCCATAATACGCTGGGTTAGATACTCTAATGTCTTGCGGTATTCCGAAACCTTTCCGTAGTTCTCCGCTATCCGCTTAATTTCGTCTCCGGTTGTCTTTTGACGAGCAGTGAGTTCTTTTAGGCTCATCTTGATTTACTTGTACTTGAGTGAGCGAAGATAAAACTCTTTTTGAAAAGAACATGAATGTTAATCACGTCGGGGTCACCAAAATGTACAGTATTCTTTTATTCTGCCTTGCACTGTCAAAGCACATAAACCTTGACCAATGCAAATTGAGATGTAAGACCAAGGCACATAAACCTAGACTTCTTGTAGGAGGTGTAAACGGTGCAATGTACCGCTACACTATGATGATATGTTAGGCGGAATGACTAGCAAAAGATATGCAAACGATTTTAATGTAAACTTTATTAACTGAGTACGCTATATGCTTTAATATAAAACTGAATGAATTTATTTCCTCAAATTTACTCTATATATATGCAAACAGCTAACTCTAAGTCAAGTAAGTTAAAATACAAAATGCTTACAATGCTGACTTGACATAAAATTAATTTTCTTGCAAAAATCGCTCGTAAGGCAGTGACCCGTGAGAATGTTTCTATTGGATTGCAATAGTTACCGATTTTGTGAATTATTCCAATGTAAGTATTATTGGGTCACCGCATTCCTGAGCAATGCATATGTAGCAATTATGTAGAATTGTTTTTCTTGTTTTATACGTACATTGACCTGAAGTAATTCGGTATGTACATAGTCAGCTATCTAATTTAGAAATATTCTACGATTTCAACAATGAGTCTTTGGCCAATACGAATAAAGGGCCAGTTAACTAAAATTTTAATTTTGTATATATATATTGGAATGGGAGGAAACTGTGGTTTATCGGGAGGGAGCTTTTATGACTCTTTTATTATAATGGCAGATAATTATAATAGAAACGCAGTTTCATTGATTATAAAAGAAATTAAATTGTGGAAATTGTATTGTGAACGATTTTTCTGATTAGAAAACCAATTTCACTGGCTAATTATAAATGAGGATTTGCCGTCATAAAAATTTAAAATTTCTGAACCTAGAGCGTGATTCTAACAAAATCGTAAGCAATTTCAATATGTCTCGCAAATTCTTTGTTAATGAAACCAGATAATGAGTTTGAAGTCGATAAAAGAATAAGATGTTAACTTACAAATAAAATATTTCTATGCAGAAAATATTTTGAAAAAATGCGAAGTTTATTTGATAAATAAAGGATGAAATTTAAATTCGCTTTTCCCAACCAAAATCTTTCCTCTGATCAATAGGCTTGCGGATCTCTATCGCAGGGGATCGATTATTGATTTTTCTGAAGTGCTCTGGCCAGCAAGCTCACAAGGTCTTACCGCAGAGGTCGCTTCGTGGAAGAGCAAATTTAAAAAATAAGTAAATTTTTTTTTTAAAACAAAAAAAAATGTTTATTTGGTAGAAAGAAAAAAAACCTGTTCTGTACTTTTTGATTTTGCTTCTATATATGCACACTTACTATATATGTATGTATATATACTAATAGGGGAGAAAAGATGTTCCACACAAAAGGGGTTTATAGCGAGCTAGTTTGTTTAACACCACTAATAACAATAATGATATATAACAATAAAACAATTGATATAACTAATATAATTAATTTTAAATAAAAGACTGAAATATAAAAATTTATTGTCTACCTTCTTTTCAATATTCCTTGGTTTTGCTGTTATATTCCTATGATTTTGTTCATTTGGTGATTTTGTCGTTAAGGGATGTATGTAAATGAAGTTGATAAGTCGCGCGTCCGGGGCGACGACTTCTTGCAGTTGAAGATGCGGATTTTGTTGGGATATTTATTCTTCCTGTGATTTTATTGAAGATATGTCTTCCATCCTTCTATATCTCGTCTTAGTGACTCAGGGATGAAGCTTCCTTGGGTCCCACGTTGAGCGCTCTGGCGCTTAAACTTCAATTTTCCTCTAAGTACCTCCTGGGTACCCGGGATAATTTGTTTTTATTATTTTAATATAGATTTTTCTTTTAGTAACTTTTTTCATTTTTTTTATACTCTTGCTTTTTATTTTGAAATATTTATTTTTTAATTATTTTTTTGTCTTTTTATTAAGGCACTCCTAAGAGAGTGCACTCGTTTTTGGGATTTTTTTTGTTAAAGAAACAACAAGAATTAGATCTATCAGGCTCTTTTAATTTCTCACTATAATTAGATATTTCACAACTTAGTAATTATGCACAAAAATTAGGTGGTTCTCAGTCCTTTAAATTTAACAATAACAATTTTCACAATCTTTGGATTTTATACAAAAATTAGATATTTGCTGAAGAAGGAACTTTTTTTGGATTCACCGGTATATAGCAAAAGCTAAAAAATGTTTTTAATTTGTTATTTTATTACACAACTCGTTATACTTTGAGTGACAAGTTTCAAGTCTTGGCTTGACTCATCAACAGGAACCAAATAGAGAAATTGAGTGACTTGAAAAACAAATGAAAAATTAGAACAAAGAAAGGAAAAGAAAAATGAAAAAATTTAGAACAATAGAAGAAAACATATTTTTATTAAAAAAAATTATTACTTACTGGGCATTGCCCACTTAGATACCATCTTTAGAAGATGGGTAAGGTCAATGATAAGACCTGTCGATTCAGTATGGAAGACGACGAATCCGCTGAACATGTACTATGTGACTGCGAAGCACTGTGCCGCATAAGGCTAAGACATCTAGGAAAGGGATTTTCACTGCCAGATGATGTCGGGACAATGGCCCTAAAGTATATTATAAGCTTCATGAAAGATCTTAAGTTCGAATGTGCGCCCTAGGGCATCCAGGGGTAATTTCGCAATAGACCTTATAGGTCACAGTGACAAGATAAGAGGCAGAAACCCTGTCTGCATCCCCCGTAATTAATAATAATTTTTTTTATATTTATATATGCTCTTTATTTTTGGCTCTTTTTTGTGGCTCTTTTAAATATTCCTTAAAACTAATTGGCAAAAGGCACAAAATTGTAAAAGAGAAAAAGACACTAGCTAAGCTAACCTATAAACAGTCAAAAGGGACAATTAAAACAACAAAAATGATACACAAAAAGTAAAACAAATTCAAACAAAATTCTCAAAAGAGTCTAAAAAACGGTCACAAGAATTTTGAAAAAGACCTAAATTATTACCAAAAATTTAAAGCCAGTCCCAATTTTGACAATTAGGTAAGTGGCAGTTCCAAAAGTTCCAAATTTCCAAAATAATCTAATAAAAAATGTCCCTAAACGAGCGAATTTCAACAAAAATTTTTGCGATTTTGTACCGAAACCGAATTAAAAATAAATGACCGAACGAACGAAAAATTTACGCGATACCGTTATAGAGTCCCGCGAGGGCAGCCTGTAGTATCATAGACCTCTACAAACTGCCCTCATCATCCCTCCAGCTTAGCATCTCTAACAGAGTGCTTGTCCTTCCCACAGCACTTGCAACGATTCCTAAGCGGGGAGAAGCCCCGTGGACTAGTGTTGCAAATGCTGTGGCCTGTTCTCACCAGCGAAAGACAAGAGCTACATCCTGCACCGACGATAGTGGTTGCCATGTGCAGTTCAATGTGTCTGCGTTCATTGCCAGAGATTCGAGACGTAAACGTCTCTTCAACCTGTCAACGAAGTGGCGCTTAAGTGCGTGTGCGTGGTGTTGTGGGTCAGTGTTCTGATTCCCATCTTCGACTCTCATGTAGTACAGGTGAATTGTAGATTTGGCCAGTGTCAACACAAAGCTAATCAAACAATTCACTCGACTACAGACCCTTGGTCCCCATAGAAACGATGTCCTAGTAATGCCGAAATTCGGGTGGATCAACTGACACATACCGCGCACGAGATCCATTAGACCCTGCAAAGCCGGACAAGTGAAAAACCTGTGAAACAGGGTGCCTTCACCAGCACAAACTGTGCAAATCCTCTGAACACGGCGGTCAATATGTGACAACTTATTAGGATGCACAAGACTGTGATGTAGCAATTTGAATGCTACATCAGCATCTTTGTAACTAGAAGGATAACTGTAGACTACTCTGCAAGTTATCCCTCCCATCACGCCCAAATTCACCCCGAGGTGTGTTCGCCATCTTTTGTATTCTATATACTCCGGAGGTCTTATTGACATAAGCACGTCACAGAGCACACGTGTTGTAAGTGTGCTGAAAGGTGTGTGTGGTGGTCTGTTCAGAACGAAAGCATCTTCCAACTTAGTGCCAGGGTCACTGGCCCCAAGTTGGCGAAATCTCTCCCGCACAGAAGCAGCCAGGTCGTGTAGTTGTGCAGTGTTAGTGTTTATTCGACAGTTTCCAGCGATATCAATAATATCTCCGAGAACCGTCAGTGTATGCGTGTCAGCTTCAAAACCCCGAGCATTACTGAACACTGAATCTATTAATTCAGGATTAAACCTGATTGGAATCGACGCGAATTGCGTGTACCTTAGAGCATTCCACTGAAGGTGAAATGCTGGCCTGATTCTGCCCCAGGTCAGAATCGTTGAGATTATATCCTGTGGCCAGTCACGAGGATAAGGTGGTCGAACAGAGAGTAGGTAGTAATACTCCCCTATGCCGATCCCTCCCAGTACATTCACCCACAGTTGAGAAATCAAGCTGTCTCTCTGGCAAAACACTCTTTGGAATGCACGCACTTGGAGACACCTTGATTTCACAACCAAGTTAGTGAGACCTAATCCACCTATCTTGACTGGCAGACAGAGCGTGCTTTCAGCAACCCATCGTCTTCCGCACCAAAAGGCGTCTATCGCTTTTGCTTGAAGAAGACCTACGAAGCCTTCATCAAACGTCTCAGACTTTAGCAGATGAACGATGGACAAGGTAGTCAAATAGTTTATCACGACTGACCTACCCATTAAGGATAATGGAAACAGTCGACTACGCCATGAGTTTACAGCTCTAGAGAGTTTCTCAAGAGCGATGCGGCTATTATTTGATTTACTCTCGCGTCCGATATACACACCTAAATACTTCAGGCAAGTATTAGTCCATTGGATGTTCAGTGGAGTATCTGTACGATCTCTCCACCTTCCACACCACAAGCCTTGACTCTTACTAAGATTGATTTTAGCGCCCGCTATACGTTCGAACTGTTCGAAAACAGCACGAGCGACCGGAAAAGCTTCATCTCCTGTCACGAAAATAGACAGGTCATCCGCATACGCCAACATAAGAGGCCTCACATTGGTATATGGTAGACGAACCGCATACTGTCCGAGCATTCGACGAAGATTCACCAGTAGCGGCTCCAACGAAAGATCATAAAGCATACCTGACAATGGACAGCCCTGTCTGATACCTCGATGAAACGAGATAGGAGCCAGAACTTGTCCCTGATGCTTAATCAAAATCGCTGAATCTCTATACAGTTTCCCGACGATATCGAGCCACCTGGGCGGAAACCCAAATGCCTCGAGAGCAGTCAAGAGATACTCGTGCGAGACACTATCAAAAGCCTTTTGCTGGTCAAGTGAAATCATGGCCATTTGTGTACCTGTCTGCTCATGGTAGGCAAACAAATGCTTGGCTACCGCGATGTTGTCGTAGATACTACGACCAGGTACACAATAGGACTGTTCCGGGTGTATTACCGAAGCAATCACTGAGCGGAGTATCGCCCCTAATGCTTTGCAGACGATTTTGTAGTCTACATTGCATAGGGTTACTGGCCTCCAGTTCCCCATCCTCTGCAAATCTCCCTTCTTTGGAATCAAGCGCATAACAGATCTCCTCCAACTAGAAGGAAAGTCTGCATGCATCTCAACCGCCGAATTGAAGACTTCCAAAAGGTCAGGAATTAATAAATCCCTGAAATGTATGAAGAATTCTGGAGTCAAGCCGTCATAACCAGGTGAAGTGTGTCGCCTTAGATCCTTTGTCGCAGCAATCATATCCTCCAATGTGACTACTGTATCCAGGAGCTCCTTACTGTCTTCAGAGAAAGTGGGAATATTCTCAAGGAATTCATGAGTGGTCGAGGATGTTGTCGACGTCGATTCAGAGTAGAGACTACTGTAGTAGTCTCGAATATATTCTGATAGCTGTTGTCCGTTGAGGACTTGTCCAGATTCATCAATTATCGATTCGACCTCACAAGAAGCAGTACGACGTCTAGTCGCCTGAAAGAAGTACTCAGTTGGAGAATCGCCTTCTCTCAGCCAGCGCGATTGGCCGCGCAGCACAAACTCCAAGCTGTGCTTGTAAGTCTGTGTCGCCAAGCGTTCCTTTATTCCATTGAAATAAAGAATCAACGACGGCTGAGTTGGGAGAAGAGCTGCCACCCGAGAGACCTCGGCCGACAAGCTAGAAGCTTGATAGCCACTTCGATTGAAACTCGTCTCGATAAAAGACCGAATCTGGAGCTTTCCAACATCCCACCATTGACTAAGAAAAGGAAAGTCAACTTTCCTCTCTTGCCAATCGTGCCAGAATTCAGTGAACTCATTGATGAACTGCTCGGAATTCAACAAATAGTTGTTGAATATCCAGTATGCAGTTCTTCTTTCAACTAGAGTGCTGGTCGCCACTACAAGAAGATGATCGCTAACGGAACACACTTCATGAGTGACACCAACGAAATGTTCTAGTATTCCAGGTGAGACGTAAAGTTTATCAATTCTGGAGCCTGCGAGACTTCCATGGATATTTCGCGAGAACCTCGTGTATGATCTAGTCGTAGGATGCATCCAACGATAGATATCCACGGGTCTGAAAACACCGACAAAATTCCTCAACCGAGTAGCATTAACAGAGTTGAACTCAACTCCAGAGTGCCGATCCATTGAGGGATTCAGAGTGCAGTTGAAATCACCTCCGAGGACAGTTTCGCCGCTAAAATTCACCAGACAGGACTGAACACTATCAAGAACTTGTCTTGTAATGTCCTGGTCATGAGGAAGGTACACGTTTACTACCTTGATATGTTTGTCTTGAACGACAAAATCCAAGGAAGAAGCGAAGCCTGGAAAAATATCTGTATAGACAGGAGGCGATAGTGTAAATTTGTTGGATACAATGATTGCCACCCCTGAGCCTCGGCGAGGCGCAGGTGTGGCAAACATTGCATACGCAGTGTGTAAATAAGCATAGCGCTCAAGTTGTGTATATGTGTCTTGTGTAAAATTCGTCTCCTGTAGAAGCGCGATGTCTATATCGAAGATTTTGACATGTTCGATAGTGCTGTGTAACCTTGTATGTGCACTTAAACCCCCGGTGTTGATCGAAGCTATCTTGCACATTCAAAGAGATGAAAAGCTCGAACGATGAATGTGCGACGTCTATTGACGAGGAGAATCGGCCAAGCGATGCTCCTGAAGCAACTCCTCCACCTTTCTATGAAGTCGTTCTAACCGCGCTACATCGTTGTACTTCCTCCTCTTCTTGGACTCCTGTTGTAGGAGTAGAAGCTGAGGAAGTAACAACTCTGGCCTCTCCAGTTCCCTTACAAGAATACTCCAGATTTTATCTGAATTCTTCTTGTACAGGAGCTGGGTAAGAATTCCGGTGATCTTCTTCCTAGAAAGGGTTTGCATCCCCTTCGAGACCTCAAATTGGCTACCAGTCGAAATGATACTATCACACGACTCGTAGCCACCGAGGCTCGAAAGACCAGTCTCATCAAAACCGGTCATGTCGCAGTCCGAAAGCTGCTCAAGAGATGCTTCCACCTCCCTTACAACAACCTTCGGAATGCCAGCTCCACTATCGTCCTCCTCCGAGTGTCCGAGTGGGGCCGCTTTGATGCGACTGGCTTTGCTGGCTCTGGAGGAGGCAGCATCACGCGGTCCACCTTTGTCTTTCTCCTCCTCGTCCTCTTTTTCTTGCCTAAATGGCTACTCGACTCCTCGTCAGAAGTAGCCGTGTTTTCACGTGCCGACGTGGCGCCGTTTACAGCCATAACTATTTTTGCCTCTAGAACAACTTCAGGCACCCTAACTACTGGCTGCTCCAAAATAGCAGGTTGAGTGCCGCCGAAGGCTCCTTCTCCAGATCCACTACTGTAGTAGTGGCTTCCTTCGACGGAACCCTCGGTTCAGCCTTCTTCCCGGTTCTCCTGGGGCAGTCAGCAATAAAATGCCCTACCAAATGGCAAGCACGGCATTTTGCTTCGGTGCTCACGTCTATCCAGTGCCTCGAGCCGGATATGCTCAAGTAAAAGCCTCTTGGAAGCGTACATCCCTTATTTAAAGTGATGGACGCCTCCCGGCTGGTACCGAAGATACCCCGGACGAGACCCTCGTCCCCAATTTTAATTGGAATGGCGCGAACACTGCCATGAACTTTCCCAAATCTCCCTAGGAAATTCAGGAGGTCTTCATGACTGGCTCGCATTGGGACCCGTGAAAACACGACCTTCGTGGGCCTTTCCCTGAGTGGGAACGGCACAAGGTGTCTACCATCCACCTCGATGCCCGCAAGCATAAGCTTGGTAGCACTTTCGAGGGTCGTGGTATACACCTCAACCATTCCCCCAGCTATTACTCCCATGGAGAATAGCTCCTCACGAGAGATGACCTGGAAGATCGCTTTCAGGTATGCGCTCTGAGGACATCTATTGATGTGCTCGAGCTGCATACCGTAGCTCTCATCCTGCCATCTCCCGTCGAAAAAAGCCTGAAGGCCCGCACCGGTCTTAGGCCGAGGCTTACCTGCGTCCAGTGGGGCTGGACGAGGAGCGATGCCTTTACCTAAAATTTCTAAGGCTGAACCCTTATTGAAACTGCCACTTAACTGTTGGGCATAAGAGATCCCTAACTCTACTGCTGGGGATCGTGGTGCTGCTGCTGGTCCCGCTGCTGGTGTCGCCGGCTTCCGCTCTGAGGCACCTGCCTTCGCTGCAGAAAGCGGTGGCCTCATAACGACATAGCTTGGCTTTGGCGCTGAAGCTGAAGCCGTTTTCACAACCTCCGCTAAGTTCGAACGCCGACGTGGCATTGGGCTTAGCGGCGAGAAAGTTTCTGTAGCTGCTGGTACTGCTGCAATTGCAGCGGTCGTGTTTGAGGCAGATGCTCCAAGCTCTTCTCCGTTAACAACCACTGTCATCGCTGTAGATTTCTCACAGGGAGCCTCCTGTTTTCTGGCCTTTTCATGTTGAGCCCTTATGGCCTCTTCATTTTGAGCCCCTATGGCCTCTTCATTTTGAGCCCTTATGGCCTCTTCTGTGGGCCCTTGCCCTGCTTTCTTTGAAGAAGAACCTTTAACATTCTTCTTCCGCCCTTGTTTTAACTTAGGGGGATCATCGCTCCCCCCGCAATCGCTACTGCTCGCACTCATTCGAAGTGCGGCAGAGAAGTTTTAAATTTATTTTTATTATATTATATTTCGTTTTTATTTATTTTTTTTTTTATTAAATATTAATATTTTTATTATTTATTTTCTACTTTTTCAGCTCGTAAAATTTAAACTAAGAATTTTTTAAGGTTGCCATCAGACCACAAAAACATAGGTGCATTTTTGACATTCAGGTCCTTCTTGATTCGCTGACCGAGCACAGCTGCAAGTTTTGCTGCGCACAGTTCCAATCGTGGTAACGTAGTCTGTTTAATTGGGGCTACCCGAGATTTTGCACACAGCAGGTCTATCGACCTGATGTAGGTCACAGCACCGTAAGCCTTCTCTGACGCATCAGCAAATATGTGAATTTGAACTGATTTGGTGTTCTTGTGAGCGAATACATGTCTTTCAATTTTCGCATTGTTGAGAGCCTTCAGACCTTCCCGGAAGTTGAACCAATATGAGTGAAGTTTTTGAGGAAGTGCTGCGTCCCAATCACATTTCAAGGCCCATAATCTTTGTAGAAACACTTTAGCTGTGACTACCACAGGAGCCATCATGCCTAGTAGATCGAAGAGTTGTGCGATGTCTGAGTATGCCGTACTCTTAGTGATCTTGCTTTTGTGACACCATACAGTTTTGATGCACAGTTCATCACTTTTTGGTAACCAAGTTAATCCAATTGTTTTGATATGGTCCTCTTCTTTACTACCAAAGTTTAGTAAAATTTCTTGGTCCTCATGTGGAATATCCTTCAGCAAGCTTGGGTGATTCGCACACCATTTTCTCAACTTAAATCCATCTGATTGGAGTTTGACCCTCAGCTGCGTTTGTGTTTCGATTGCCGTCGACAAGCTATCAGCTCCAGTGAGTACATCATCCACATAAAAATCGCGTTTTAGTACTTCAGCTCCTAGCGAATATTGTTGGGTCTGTTCTTCCGCTAGCATTTGCAGACATCGGGTTGCTAAGTATGGAGCACACGTTATTCCGTATGTCACAGTGCAAAGTTTATAGCATTTTAGTTGATCCGAAGGGTTCTTCCGCCACCAAATAAGCTGGAATTTTCTATCTTCATTGTGGACTAGTATTTGCCGATACATCTTTTCGATGTCCGCAGTTAACACAAATCTTGGCATGCGGAATCTTAGTAAAATTGAGAAGACATCATCCTGAATTGTTGGTCCTGTCGCTAATACGTCATTCAATGAGATATTTGAGGAAGTTTTGGCAGATGCGTCAAAAACGACTCGAAGTTTGGTAGTGCTACTTTTAGGCTTAATCGCACAGTAGTGTGGAAGGAAGTTGTATGGTTCCTCTATATTTGTGAAGTTTTCTTCTTTCATGTGCCCAAGTTCAATATACTCTTCCATGAACCGTACGTATTGTTGTTTTAGTTCTGGATTAGTGGATAATCTTCTTTCCAAGGCTGTTAATCTTTGCAATGCTATGTTTTTAGATTCTCCCAATTCTACTGGGTTATTCTTGAATGGCAATTTGACTATGAAGCGACTATGCTCATTTCTTCTCGTAGTTTGAACAAAGTGTGTCTCACATTGTATTTCTGCTGACGTAATTGCCCGCGATGATTGTTCTGAGTCGTCCAGTATCCAGCATTTTTCTACTTGTCGATTAAGTGTTTCGTCTTCTGAACACACTCCACAGGTTGTTTGGTCGGTGGCTATTCGAGGAATCTTTCCTGCTGCTGTCCAGCCAAACACTGTGTTTTGCAAATGTGGGAGTTCGTCGCCCAATCTAATTTGTTCAATTGACAAGATCGAGTAATATAGTTCAGCACCAATCAACAGATCTATCGTGTCTGGCTGATTAAAGCGTGGATCCGCAAATTGTATATTTGTTGGTATTGCCCATGACGAAACATCTATCATGTGCGCGGGCTGCGGAGAGATGATCCGGGGTAAGATTTAAGCTTCTAGTCGAGTGTTAAAACCATTGATGCGGGATTCTAGCCCTATATTGACTCGCTTCTGCGCTTGCTGCCTTCGCGAGCCAATACCTTCTATGTTAAGTCTGTCGAAGGTTCCCGAAAGTCCAAGTGTTTGTTTCTGTTATCAGATTTATTTGAGATCCAGAAGCTAATATGGCTCGACACTCGATGCTTTGACCAGAGTAGTTGCTCACCCTTACCATAACCGTACTTAGTTGGATATAATTCCTAATATTAGCCGTAGCCTTTGCGGTAAGTGAGTTCGATCGTTCAGTCTCATTACCTGATAGTACTAAGCTGTTTCTTGATGATTGGGCCGTAGTTGCTGCAATATTGTTATTTCTTGACAGTGTATTACTCGTCGGCAGTTGACTTACAGATTGCATGTGAAGCAGTGCATTATGTCTTTTTCCATATTTAGTACACCCTCTGGATGGACAGTTGGCCATCATGTGACCTTTCTTCAAGCAGTTGAGACATGCAATAATTCTGTTTACTAGTGCAATTCGTTTGAATGGCGATAATTGAAGGAATTTTTGACACGCGAAGAGTTGATGATCGTTGTCGTTGTTGCATGATGGACAGTTTGTCTTAACTGTTGTGGTTAATGCTCTCTGCGTGTGCTGCTTTCTGTTTTCGTTCTCTTGTGTAGTGTCATGGATTGCCTTTATTGCGAAGGCACTCTCAGTAATTGCTGCTGGTTGCGAATGTAACTTGTTGAGAAGTGCAGTGACCAGTAATCTTGTATTTTCATAACGGTCCTTGATTACCTTCCAGGCTGAGAGATAATTTGCTTCGGAGATACTAAAATGTCTGACCAGTTTCTCAGCTTCTCCAGTTAGGCTACCCTTTAAGTACCACATTTTTTGACATGCGGCTATGGGTTGACTGTGAACCAGCTCAGTAAATAAGTCGCAAAATTGCTTCCACTTTAAATAATCGCCATAAAATTTGGGTAACTCTACCTTTGGGAGTGTCATCATTGGTCTTGCGCTGTGTTCTGCTCTTAATGGTGATCCATTTCTGTCAGCTTCTATATCTGATTGACAGCGACTTAAGCATTCATGTAGTTGTATGAGCATGTCGTGTGTTTGTTCTTCCAGATCAAAATAGTCTTTCATATTGCTCACATCATCTTTGTTATTCCAATGATTCAAACTTTGGTTGTGTAAATTCTGAATTTGCTGCCAGTGGTCTTCGATGGCTTTTATTTTAATCATGTAAAATCGCTCGGAGCGAAATGGATCACGTGCTTCCAAATTGGTCAGTATCCTCTTTAAACCCTGCATTAACACCAGTTGTTGGCGCATCGTGCCAATAACAGTCTCTGTGATTTGCTTTACTGGCCTTGATTGTGTTTTATCATTCTCCTTCTGAGTGGATTGGGCTTGCGTCTCTGTGATTTGCTTTACTGGATTTGGTTGTGTTTGATCATTCTCCTTCTGAGTGGATTGGGCTTGCGTCTCTGTCAGTGGTGATATTTGTGAAGATCTTGCTTCTTCTTCCTCCTGCAGCCGCTGCATTCTAGTGACCATCGTGCCTTTGATTTTCTCGTAGCCACTTCGAATTCCTTCGTAATACTCATTCATGAAGTATGCGTGAGATAGTTCAGAGCCATGCTTAGTGCGTATCTCGGTGTCCACTCTTTCAAAGTCAACCCATAGTTGGTTAGGGGCCATAATACGCTGGGTTAGATACTCTAATGTCTTGCGGTATTCCGAAACCTTTCCGTAGTTCTCCGCTATCCGCTTAATTTCGTCTCCGGTTGTCTTTTGACGAGCAGTGAGTTCTTTTAGGCTCATCTTGATTTACTTGTACTTGAGTGAGCGAAGATAAAACTCTTTTTGAAAAGAACATGAATGTTAATCACGTCGGGGTCACCAAAATGTACAGTATTCTTTTATTCTGCCTTGCACTGTCAAAGCACATAAACCTTGACCAATGCAAATTGAGATGTAAGACCAAGGCACATAAACCTAGACTTCTTGTAGGAGGTGTAAACGGTGCAATGTACCGCTACACTATGATGATATGTTAGGCGGAATGACTAGCAAAAGATATGCAAACGATTTTAATGTAAACTTTATTAACTGAGTACGCTATATGCTTTAATATAAAACTGAATGAATTTATTTCCTCAAATTTACTCTATATATATGCAAACAGCTAACTCTAAGTCAAGTAAGTTAAAATACAAAATGCTTACAATGCTGACTTGACATAAAATTAATTTTCTTGCAAAAATCGCTCGTAAGGCAGTGACCCGTGAGAATGTTTCTATTGGATTGCAATAGTTACCGATTTTGTGAATTATTCCAATGTAAGTATTATTGGGTCACCGCATTCCTGAGCAATGCATATGTAGCAATTATGTAGAATTGTTTTTCTTGTTTTATACGTACATTGACCTGAAGTAATTCGGTATGTACATAGTCAGCTATCTAATTTAGAAATATTCTACGATTTCAACAATGAGTCTTTGGCCAATACGAATAAAGGGCCAGTTAACTAAAATTTTAATTTTGTATATATATATTGGAATGGGAGGAAACTGTGGTTTATCGGGAGGGAGCTTTTATGACTCTTTTATTATAATGGCAGATAATTATAATAGAAACGCAGTTTCATTGATTATAAAAGAAATTAAATTGTGGAAATTGTATTGTGAACGATTTTTCTGATTAGAAAACCAATTTCACTGGCTAATTATAAATGAGGATTTGCCGTCATAAAAATTTAAAATTTCTGAACCTAGAGCGTGATTCTAACAAAATCGTAAGCAATTTCAATATGTCTCGCAAATTCTTTGTTAATGAAACCAGATAATGAGTTTGAAGTCGATAAAAGAATAAGATGTTAACTTACAAATAAAATATTTCTATGCAGAAAATATTTTGAAAAAATGCGAAGTTTATTTGATAAATAAAGGATGAAATTTAAATTCGCTTTTCCCAACCAAAATCTTTCCTCTGATCAATAGGCTTGCGGATCTCTATCGCAGGGGATCGATTATTGATTTTTCTGAAGTGCTCTGGCCAGCAAGCTCACAAGGTCTTACCGCAGAGGTCGCTTCGTGGAAGAGCAAATTTAAAAAATAAGTAAATTTTTTTTTTAAAACAAAAAAAAATGTTTATTTGGTAGAAAGAAAAAAAACCTGTTCTGTACTTTTTGATTTTGCTTCTATATATGCACACTTACTATATATGTATGTATATATACTAATAGGGGAGAAAAGATGTTCCACACAAAAGGGGTTTATAGCGAGCTAGTTTGTTTAACACCACTAATAACAATAATGATATATAACAATAAAACAATTGATATAACTAATATAATTAATTTTAAATAAAAGACTGAAATATAAAAATTTATTGTCTACCTTCTTTTCAATATTCCTTGGTTTTGCTGTTATATTCCTATGATTTTGTTCATTTGGTGATTTTGTCGTTAAGGGATGTATGTAAATGAAGTTGATAAGTCGCGCGTCCTGGGCGACGACTTCTTGCAGTTGAAGATGCGGATTTTGTTGGGGATATTTATTCTTCCTGTGATTTAATTGAAGATATGTCTTCCATCCTTCTATATCTCGTCTTAGTGACTCAGGGATGAAGCTTCCTTGGGTCCCACGTTGAGCGCTCTGGCGCTTAAACTTCAATTTTCCTCTAAGTACCTCCTGGGTACCCGGGATAATTTGTTTTTATTATTTTAATATAGATTTTTCTTTTAGTAACTTTTTTCATTTTTTTTATACTCTTGCTTTTTATTTTGAAATATTTATTTTTTAATAATTTTTTTGTCTTTTTATTAAGGCACTCCTAAGAGAGTGCACTCGTTTTTGGGATTTTTTTTGTTAAAGAAACAACAAGAATTAGATCTATCAGGCTCTTTTAATTTCTCACTATAATTAGATATTTCACAACTTAGTAATTATGCACAAAAATTAGGTGGTTCTCAGTCCTTTAAATTTAACAATAACAATTTTCACAATCTTTGGATTTTATACAAAAATTAGATATTTGCTGAAGAAGGAACTTTTTTTGGATTCACCGGTATATAGCAAAAGCTAAAAAATGTTTTTAATTTGTTATTTTATTACACAACTCGTTATACTTTGAGTGACAAGTTTCAAGTCTTGGCTTGACTCATCAACAGGAACCAAATAGAGAAATTGAGTGACTTGAAAAACAAATGAAAAATTAGAACAAAGAAAAGAAAAGAAAAATGAAAAAATTTAGAACAATAGAAGAAAACATATTTTTATTAAAAAAAATTATTACTTACTGGGCATTGCCCACTTAGATACCATCTTTAGAAGATGGGTAAGGTCAATGATAAGACCTGTCGATTCAGTATGGAAGACGACGAATCCGCTGAACATGTACTATGTGACTGCGAAGCACTGTGCCGCATAAGGCTAAGACATCTAGGAAAGGGATTTTCACTGCCAGATGATGTCGGGACAATGGCCCTAAAGTATATTATAAGCTTCATGAAAGATCTTAAATTCGAATGTGCGCCCTAGGGCATCCAGGGGTAATTTCGCAATAGACCTTATAGGTCACAGTGACAAGATAAGAGGCAGAAACCCTGTCTGCATCCCCCGTAATTAATAATAATTTTTATTTATTTATATATGCTCTTTATTTTTGGCTCTTTTTTGTGGCTCTTTTAAATATTCCTTAAAACTAATTGGCAAACGGCACAAAATTGTAAAAGAGAAAAAGACACTAGCTAAGCTAACCTATAAACAGTCAAAAGGGACAATTAAAACAACAAAAGTGACACACAAAAAGTAAAACAAATTCAAACAAAATTCTCAAAAGAGTCTAAAAAACGGTCACAAGAATTTTGAAAAAGACCTAAATTATTACCAAAAATTTAAAGCCAGTCCCAATTTTGACAATTAGGTAAGTGGCAGTTCCAAAAGTTCCAAATTTCCAAAATAATCTAATAAAAAATGTACCTAAACGAGCGAATTTCAACAAAAATTTTTGCGATTTTGTACCGAAACCGAATTAAAAATAAATGACCGAACGAACGAAAAATTTACGCGATACCGTTATAGAGTCCCGCGAGGGCAGCCTGTAGTATCATAGACCTCTACAAACTGCCCTCATCATCCCTCCAGCTTAGCATCTCTAACAGAGTGCTTGTCCTTCCCACAGCACTTGCAACGATTCCTAAGCGGGGAGAAGCCCCGTGGACTAGTGTTGCAAATGCTGTTGCCTGTTCTCACCAGCGAAAGACAAGAGCTACATCCTGCACCGACGATAGTGGTTGCCATGTGCAGTTGAATGTGTCTGCGTTCGTTGCCAGATATTCGAGACGTAAACGTCTCTTCAACCTGCCAACGAAGTGGCGCTTAAGTGCGTGTGCGTGGTGTTGTGGGTCAGTGTTCTGATTCCCATCTTCGACTCTCATGTAGTACAGGTAAATTGTAGATTTGGCCAGTGTCAACACAAAGCTAATCAAACAATTCACTCGACTACAGACCCTTGGTCCCCATAGAAACGATGTCCTAGTAATGCCGAAATTCGGGTGGATCAACTGACACATACCGCGCACGAGATCCATTAGACCCTGCAAAGCCGGACAAGTGAAAAACCTGTGAAACAGGGTGCCTTCACCAGCACAAACTGTGCAAATCCTCTGAACACGGCGGTCAATATGTGACAACTTATTAGGATGCACAAGACTGTGATGTAGCAATTTGAATGCTACATCAGCATCTTTGTAACTAGAAGGATAACTGTAGACTACTCTGCAAGTTATCCCTCCCATCACGCCCAAATTCACCCCAAAGTGTGTTCGCCATCTGTTGTATCCTATATACTCCGGAGGTCTTATTGACATAAGCACGTCACGGAGCACACGTGTTGTAAGTGTGCTGAAAGGTGTGTGTGGTGGTCTGTTCAGAACGAAAGCATTTCCAACTTAGTGCCAGGGTGACTGGTCCCAAGTTGGCGAAATCTCTCCCGCACAGAAGCAGCCAGGTCGTGTAGTTGTGCAGTGTTAGTGTTTATTCGACAGTTTCCAGCGATATCAATAATATCTCCGAGAACCGTCAGTGTATGCGTGTCAGCTTCAAAACCCCGAGCATTACTGAACACTGAATCTATTAATTCAGGATTAAACCTGATTGGAATCGACGCGAATTGCGTGTACCTTAGAGCATTCCACTGAAGGTAAAATGCTGGCCTGATTCTGCCCCAGGTATGAATCGTTGAGATTATATCCTGTGGCCAGTCACGAGGATAAGGTGGTCGAACAGAGAGTAGGTAGTAATACTCCCCTATGCCGATCCCTCCCAGTACATTCACCCACAGTTGAGAAATCAAGCTGTCTCTCTGGCAAAACACTCTTTGGAATGCACGCACTTGGAGACACCTTGATTTCACAACCAAGTTAGTGAGACCTAATCCACCTATCTTGACTGGCAGACAGAGCGTGCTTTCAGCAACCCATCGTCTTCCGCACCAAAAGGCGTCTATCGCTTTTGCTTGAAGAAGACCTACGAAGCCTTCATCAAACGTCTCAGACTTTAGTAGATGAACGATGGACGAGGTAGTCAAATAGTTTATCACGACTGACCTACCCATTAAGGATAATGGAAACAGTCGACTACGCCATGAGTTTACAGCTCTAGAGAGTTTCTCAAGAGCGATGCGGCTATTATTTGATTTACTCTCGCGTCCGATATACACACCTAAATACTTCAGGCAAGTATTAGTCCATTGGATGTTCAGTGGAGTATCTGTACGATCTCTCCAACTTCCACACCACAAGCCTTGACTCTTACTAAGATTGATTTTAGCGCCCGCTATACGTTCGAACTGTTCGAAAACAGCACGAGCGACCGGAAAAGCTTCATCTCCTGTCACGAAAATAGACAGATCATCCGCATACGCCAACATAAGAGGCCTCACATTGGTATATGGTAGACGAACCGCATACTGTCCGAGCATTCGACGAAGATTCACCAGTAGCGGCTCCAACGAAAGATCATAAAGCATACCTGACAATGGACAGCCCTGTCTGATACCTCGATGAAACGAGATAGGAGCCAGAACTTGTCCCTGATGCTTAATCAAAATCGCTGAATCTCTATACAGTTTCCCGACGATATCGAGCCACCTGGGCGGAAACCTAAATGCCTCGAGAGCAGTCAAGAGATACTCGTGCGAGACACTATCAAAAGCCTTTTGCTGGTCAAGTGAAATCATGGCAATTTGTGTACCTGTCTGCTCATGGTAGGCAAACAAATGCTTGGCTACCGCGATGTTGTCGTAGATACTACGACCAGGTACACAATAGGACTGTTCCGGGTGTATTACCGAAGCAATCACTGAGCGGAGTATCGCCCCTAATGCTTTGCAGACGATTTTGTAGTCTACATTGCATAGGGTTACTGGCCTCCAGTTCCCCATCCTCTGCAAATCTCCCTTCTTTGGAATCAAGCGCATAACAGATCTCCTCCAACTAGAAGGAAAGTCTGAATGCATCTCAACCGCCGAATTGAAGACTTCCAAAAGGTCAGGAATTAATAAATCCCTGAAACGTATGAAGAATTCTGGAGTCAAGCCGTCATAATCAGGTGAAGTGTGTCGCCTTAGATCCTTTGTCGCAGCAATCATATCCTCCAATGTGACTACTGTATCCAGGAGCTCCTTACTGTCTTCAGAGAAAGTGGGAATATTCTCAAGGAATTCATGAGTGGTCGAGGATGTTGTCGACGTCGATTCAGAGTAGAGACTACTGTAGTAGTCTCGAATATATTCTGATAGCTGTTGTCCGTTGAGGACTTGTCCAGATTCATCAATTATCGATTTGACCTCACAAGAAGCAGTACGACGTCTAGTCGCCTGAAAGAAGTACTCAGTTGGAGAATCGCCTTCTCTCAGCCAGCGCGATTGGCCGCGCAGCACAAACTCCAAGCTGTGCTTGTAAGTCTGTGTCGCCAAGCGTTCCTTTATTCCATTGAAATAAAGAATCAACGACGGCTGAGTTGGGAGAAGAGCTGCCACCGGAGAGACCTCGGCCGACAAGCTAGAAGCTTGATAGCCACTTCGATTGAAACTCGTCTCGATAAAAGACCGAATCTGGAGCTTTCCAACATCCCACCATTGACTAAGAAAAGGAAAGTCAACTTTCCTCTCTTGCCAATCGTGCCAGAATTCAGTGAACTCATTGATGAACTGCTCGGAATTCAACAAATAGTTGTTGAATATCCAGTATGCAGTTCTTCTTTCAACTAGAGTGCTGGTCGCCACTACAAGAAGATGATCGCTAACGGAACACACTTCATGAGTGACACCAACGAAATGTTCTAGTATTCCAGGTGAGACGTAAAGTCTATCAATTCTGGAGCCTGCGAGACTTCCATGGATATTTCGCGAGACCCTCGTGTATGATCTAGTCGTAGGATGCATCCAACGATCGATATCCACGGGTCTGAAAACACCGACAAAATTCCTCAACCGAGTAGCATTAACAGAGTTGAACTCAACTCCAGAGTGCCGATCCATTGAGGGATTCAGAGTGCAGTTGAAATCACCTCCGAGGACAGTTTCGCCGCTAAAATTCACCAGACAGGACTGAACACTATCAAGAACTTGTCTTGTAATGTCCTGGTCATGAGGAAGGTACACGTTTACTACCTTGATATGTTTGTCTTGAACGACAAAATCCAAGGAAGAAGCGACGCCTGGAAAGATATCTGTATAGACAGGAGACGATAGTGTAAATTTGTTGGATACAATGATTGTCACCCCTGAGCCTCGGCGAGGCGCAGGTGTGGCAAACATTGCATAGCCAGTGTGTAAATAAGCATAGCGCTCAAGTTGTGTATATGTGTCTTGTGTAAAATTCGTCTCCTGTAGAAGCGCGATGTCTATATCGAACATTTTGACATGTTCGATAGTGCTGTGTAACCTTGTATGTGCACTTAAACCCCCGGTGTTGATCGAAGCTATCTTGCACATTCAAAGAGATGAAAAGCTCAAACGATGAATGTGCGACGTCTATTGACGAGGAGAATCGGCCAAGCGATGCTCCTGAAGCAACTCCTCCACCTTTCTATGAAGTCGTTCTAACCGCGCTACATCGTTGTACTTCCTCCTCTTCTTGGACTCCTGTTGTAGGAGTAGAAGCTGAGGAAGAAACAACTCTGGCCTCTCCAGTTCCCTTACAAGAATACTCCAGATTTTATCTGAATTCTTCTTGTACAGGAGCTGGGTAAGAATTCCGGTGATCTTCTTCCTAGAAAGGGTTTCCATCCCCTTCGAGACCTCAAATTGGCTACCTGTCGAAATGATACTATCACACGACTCGTAGCCACCGAGGCTCGAAAGACCAGTCTCATCAAAACCGGTCATGTCGCAGTCCGAAAGTTGCTCAAGAGATGCTTCCACCTCCCTTACAACAACCTTCGGAATGCCAGCTCCACTATCGTCCTCCTCCGAGTGGGGCCGCTTTGATGCGACTGGCTTTGCTGGCTCTGGAGGAGGCAGCATCACACGGTCCACCTTTGTCTTTCTCCTCCTCGTCCTCTTTTTCTTGCCTAAATGGCTACTCGACTCCTCGTCAGAAGTAGCCGTGTTTTCACGTGCCGACGTGGCGCCGTTTACAGCCATAACTATTTTTGCCTCTAGAACAACTTCAGGCACCCTAACTACTGGCTGCTCCAAAATAGCAGGTTGAGTGCCGCCGAAGGCTCCTTCTCCAGATCCACTACTGTAGTAGTGGCTTCCTTCGAGGGAACCCTCGGTTCAGCCTTCTTCCCGGTTCTCCTGGGGCAGTCAGCAATAAAATGCCCTACCAAATGGCAAGAATGGCATTTTGCTTCGGTGCTCACGTCTATCCAGTGCCTCGAGCCGGATATGCTCAAGTAAAAGCATCTTGGAAGCGTACATCCCTTATTTAAAGTGATGGACGCCTCCCGGCTGGTACCGAAGATACCCCGGACGAGACCCTCGTCCCCAATTTTAATTGGAATGGCGCGAACACTGCCATGAACTTTCCCAAATCTCCCTAGGAAATTCAGGAGGTCTTCATGACTGGCTCGCATTGGGACCCGTGAAAACACGACCTTCGTGGGCCTTTCCCTGAGTGGGAACGGCACAAGGTGTCTACCATCCACCTCGATGCCCGCAAGCATAAGCTTGGTAGCACTTTCGAGGGTCGTGGTATACACCTCAACCATTCTCCCCGCTATTACTCCCATGGAGAATAGCTCCTCACGAGAGATGACCTGGAAGATCGCTTTCAGGTATGCGCTCTGAGGACATCTATTGATGTGCTCGAGCTGCATACCGTAGCTCTCATCCTGCCACCTCCCGTCGAAAAAAGCCTGAAGACCCGCACCGGTCTTAGGCCGAGGCTTACCTGCGTCCAGTGGGGCTGGACGAGGAGCGATGCCTTTACCTAAAATTTCTAAGGCTGAACCCTTATTGAAACTGCCACTTACCTGTTGGGCATAAGAGATCCCTAACTTTACTGCTGGGGATCGTGGTGCTGCTGCTGGTCCCGCTGCTGGTGTCGCCGGCTTCCGCTCTGAGGCAGCTGCCTTTGCTGCAGAAAGCGGTGGCCTCATAACGACATAGCTTGGCTTTGGCGCTGAAGCTGAAGCCGATTTCACAACCTCCGCTATGTTCGAACGCCGACGTGGCATTGCGCTTAGCGGCGGGAAAGTTTCTGTAGCTGCTGGTACTGCTGCAATTGCAGCGGTCGTGTTTGAGGCAGATGCTCCAAGCTCTTCTCCGTTAACAACCACTGTCATCGCTGTAGATTTCTCACAGGGAGCCTCATGTTTTCTGGCCTTTTCATGTTGAGCCCTTATGGCCTCTTCATTTTGAGCCCCTATGGCCTCTTCATTTTGAGCCCTTATGGCCTCTTCTGTGGGCCCTTGCCCTGCTTTCTTTGAAGAAGAACCTTTAACATTCTTCTTCCGCCCTTGTTTTAACTTAGGGGGATCATCGCTCCCCCCGCGATCGCTACTGCTCGCACTCATTCGAAGTGCGGCAGAGAAGTTTTAAATTTATTTTTATTATATTATATTTCGTTTTTATTTATTTTTTTTTTATTAAATTTTAATATTTTTATTATTTATTTTCTACTTTTTCAGCTCGTAAAATTTAAACTAAGAATTTTTTAAGGTTGCCATGTTGCCATAGCAACGGCCACAATTATTTAAAAATCCAAATCTGTCATTAAATTTTCACGTTTTTCACAATTAATTAAATTAATTTTTGCACAGTTTTTTAATAATTTTTTCAACAAACACAATAACCATAAAACACACAGTCTGAATAAAATTTCTGCTCAATTTCTTTTACGATTTCTGTACTTTTCCGCTGTTTTATTGTACTTGGATTTCCCGGAACACAAAATGACACATCCGCTCTCTGTGACAATAATAATAATAATTTTTTTTTATGTATATAAGATCTTTATTAAACGTTATAAATTGACTCTTAAAATTAAAAAACAAACAAAATGTGGCTCTGTAAAAAGGAGAAAAGGCTCTAACTGACTAATATAAAAATAACAATATACAAGTCAATAGGGACAACAAGATAAACTAACATTTAAAGGCACAAAAAAAGCACAAACTAAAACAATGTTCTCAAAAGAGACAATATATACGGTTACAAAAATTTTGGAAAATGCCTAAAAGATGAAAAACAAAAAATTTTTCACTTGTCCCTATTTTGACAATAGGGTAAGTGGCAGTTCCAAGGAGTTCCAAATTTCCAAAATAAACTAATAAAAATTTCCCTAAACGAGCGAATTTCAACATAAAATTTTGTAATTTAGAACCGAGACCGAAACCGAGTTAGAAAAAAGAAAAATCGAACGAACGAAAAATTTACGCGATACCGTTATAGAGTCCCGCGAGAGCAGCCTGTAGTATCATAGACCTCTACAAACTGCCCTCATCATCCCTCCAGCTTAGCATCTCTAACAGAGTGCTTGTCCTTCCCACAGCACTTGCAACGATTCCTAAGCGAGGAGAAGCCCCGTGGACTAGTGTTGAAAATGCTGTGGCCTGCTATCACCAGTGAAAGACAAGAGCTACATCCTGCACCGACGATAGTGGTTGCCATGTGCAGTTGAATGTGTCTGCGTTCGTTGCCAGATATTCAAGACGTAAACGTCTCTTCAACCTGTCAACGAAGTGGCGCTTAAGTGCGTGTGCGTGGTGTTGTGGGTCAGTGTTCTGATTCCCAGCTTCGACTCTCATGTAGTACAGGTGAATTGTTGATTTGGCCAGTGTCAACACAAAGCTAATCAAACAATTCACTCGACTACATACCTTTGGTCCCCATAGAAACGATGTCCTAGTAATGCCGAAATTCGGGTGGATCAACTGACACATACCGCGCACGAGATCCATTAGACCCTGCAAAGCCGGACAAGTGAAGAACCTGTGAAACAGGGTGCCCTCACCAGCACAAATTGTGCAAATCCTCTGAACTCGGCGGTCGATATGTGACAACTGATTTGGATGCATAAGACTGTGATGCAGCAATTTGAATGCTACATCAGCATCTTTGTAACTAGAAGGATAACTGTAGACTACTCTGCAAGTTATCCCTCCCATCACGCCCATATTCACCCCGAGGTGTGTTCGCCATCTGTTGTATCCTGTATACTCCGGAGGTCTTATTGACATAAGCACGTCACGGAGCACACGTGTTGTAAGTGTGCTGAAAGGTGTGTGTGGTGGTCTGTTCAGAACGAAAGCATCTTCCAACTTAGTGCCAGGGTCACTGGTCCCAAGTTGGCGAAATCTCTCCCGCGCAGAAGCAGCCAGGTCGTGTAGTTGTGCAGTGTTAGTGTTTATTTGTCAGTTTCCAGAGATATCAATAATATCTCCGAGAACCGTCAGTGTATGCGTGTCAGCTTCAAAACCCCGAGCATTACCGAACACTGAATCTATTAATTCAGGATTAAACCTGATTGGAATCGACGCGAATTGCGTGTACCTTAGAGCATTCCACTGAAGGTGAAATGCTGGCCTGATTCTGCCCCAGGCCTGAATCGTTGAGATTAGATCCTGTGGCCAGTCACGAGGATAAGGTGGTCGAACAGAGAGTAGGTAGTAATACTCCCCTATGCCGATCCCTCCCAGTACATTCACCCACAGTTGAGAAATCAAGCTGTCTCTCTGGCAAAACACTCTTTGGAATGCCCGCACTTGGAGACACCTTGATTTCACAACCAAGTTAGTGAGACCTAATCCACCTATCTTGACTGGGAGACAGAGCGTGCTTTCAGCAACCCATCGTCTTCCGCACCAAAAGGCGTCTATCGCTTTTGCTTGAAGAAGACCTACGAAGCCTTCATCAAACGTCTCAGACTTTAGCAGATGAACGATGGACGAGGTAATCAAATAGTTTATCACGACTGACCTACCCATTAAGGATAATGGAAACAGTCGACTACGCCATGAGTTTACAGCTCTAGAGAGTTTCTCAAGAGCGATGCGGCTATTATTTGATTTACTCTCGCGTCCGATATACACACCTAAATACTTCAGGCAAGTATTAGTCCATTGGATGTTCAGTGGAGTATCTGTACGATCTCTCCAACTTCCACACCACAAGCCTTGACTCTTACTAAGGTTGATCTTAGCGCCCGCTATACGTTCGAACTGTTCGAAAACAGTACGAGCGACCGGAAAAGCTTCATCTCTTGTCACGAAAATAGACAGATCAATCGCATACGCCAACATAAGAGGCCTCACATTGGTATATGGCAGATGAACCGCATACCGTCCGAGCATTCGACGAAGATTCACCAGTAGCGGCTCCAACGAAAGATCATAAAGCATACCTGACAATGGACAGCCCTGTCTGATACCTCGATGAAACGAGATAGGAGCCAGAACTTGTCCTTGATGCTTAATCAAAATCGCTGAATCTCTATACAGTTTCCCGACGATATCGAGCCACCTGGGTGGAAACCCAAATGCCTCGAGAGCAGTCAAGAGATACTCGTGCGAGACACTATCAAAAGCCTTTTGCTGGTCAAGTGAGATCATGGCCATTTGTGTACCTGTCTGTTCATGGTAGGCAAACAAATGCTTGGCTACCGCGATGTTGTCGTAGATACTACGACCAGGTACACAATAGGACTGTTCCGGGTGTATTACCGAAGCAATCACTGAGCGGAGTATCGCCCCTAATGCTTTGCAGACGATTTTGTAGTCTACATTGCATAGGGTTACTGGCCTCCAGTTCCCCATCCTCTGCAAATCTCCCTTCTTTGGAATCAAGCGCATAACAGATCTCCTCCAACTAGAAGGAAAGTCTGAATGCATCTCAACCGCCGAATTGAAGACTTCCAAAAGGTCAGGAATTAATAAATCCCTGAAACGTATGAAGAATTCTGGAGTCAAGCCGTCATAACCAGGTGAAGTGTGTCGCCTTAGATCCTTTGTCGCAGCAATCATATCCTCCAATGTGATTACTGTATCCAGGAGCTCCTTACTGTCTTCAGAGAAAGTGGGAATATTCTCAAGGAATTCATGAGTGGTCGAGGATGTTGTCGACGTCGATTCAGAGTAGAGACTACTGTAGTAGTCTCGAATATATTCTGATAGCTGTTGTCCTTTGAGGACTTGTCCAGATTCATCAATAATCGATTCGACCTCACAAGAAGCAGTACGACGTCTAGTCGCCTGAAAGAAGTACTCAGTTGGAGAATCGCCTTCTCTCAGCCAGCGCGATTGGCCGCGCAGCACAAACTCCAAGCTGTGCTTGTAAGTCTGTGTCGCCAAGCGTTCCTTTATTCCATTGAAATAAAGAATCAACCCCGGCTGAGTTGGGAGAAGAGCTGCCACCCGAGAGACCTCGGCCGACAAGCTAGAAGCTTGATAGCCAATTCGATTGAAACTCGTCTCGATAAAAGACCGAATCTGGAGCTTTCCAACATCCCACCATGGACTAAGAAAAGGAAAGTTAACTTTCCTCTCTTGCCAATCGTGCCAGAATTCAGTGAACTCATTGATAACTGCTCGGAATTCAACAAATAGTTGTTGAATATCCAGTATGCAGTTCGTCTTTCAACTAGAGTGCTGGTCGCCACTACAAGAAGATGATCGCTAACGGAACACACATCATGAGTGACACCAACGAAATGTTCTAGTATTCCAGGTGAGACGTAAAGTCTATCAATTCTGGAGCCTGCGAGACTTCCATGGATATTTCGCGAGACCCTCGTGTATGATCTAGTCGTAGGATGCATCCAACGATAGATATCCACGGGTCTGAAAACACCGACAAAATTCCTCAACCGAGTAGCATTAACAGAGTTGAACTCAACTCCAGAGTGCCGATCCATTGAGGGATTCAGAGTGCAGTTGAAATCACCTCCGAGGACAGTTTCGCCGCTAAAATTCACCAGACAGGACTGAACACTATCAAGAACTTGTCTTGTAATGTCCTGGTCATGAGGAAGGTACACGTTTACTACCTTGATATGTTTGTCTTGAACGACAAAATCCAAGGAAGAAGCGAAGCCTGGAAAGATATCTGTATAGACAGGAGACGATAGTGTAAATTTGTTGGATACAATGATTGCCACCCCTGAGCCTCGGCGAGGCGCAGGTGTGGCAAACATTGCATAGCCAGTGTGTAAATAAGCATAGCGCTCAAGTTGTGTATATGTGTCTTGTGTAAAATTCGTCTCCTGTAGAAGCGCGATGTCTATATCGAACATTTTGACATGTTCGATAGTGCTGTGTAACCTTGTATGTGCACTTAAACCCCCGGTGTTGATCGAAGCTATCTTGCACATTCAAAGAGATGAAAAGCTCAAACGATGAATGTGCGACGTCTATTGACGAGGAGAATCGGGGCCAAGCGATGCTCCTGAAGCAACTCCTCCACCTTTCTATGAAGTCGTTCTAACCGCGCTACATCGTTGTACTTCCTCCTCTTCTTGGACTCCTGTTGTAGGAGTAGAAGCTGAGGAAGAAACAACTCTGGCCTCTCCAGTTCCCTTACAAGAATACTCCAGATTTTATCTGAATTCTTCTTGTACAGGAGCTGGGTAAGAATTCCGGTGATCTTCTTCCTAGAAAGGGTTTCCATCCCCTTCGAGACCTCAAATTGGCTACCAGTCGAAATGATACTATCACACGACTCGTAGCCACCGAGGCTCGAAAGACCAGTCTCATCAAAACCGGTCATGTCGCAGTCCGAAAGTTGCTCAAGAGATGCTTCCACCTCCCTTACAACAACCTTCGGAATGCCAGCTCCACTATCGTCCTCATCCGAGTGGGGCCGCTTTGATGCGACTGGCTTTGCTGGCTCTGGAGGAGGCAGCATCACACGGTCCACCTTTGTCTTTCTCCTCCTCGTCCTCTTTTTCTTGCCTAAATGGCTACTCGACTCCTCGTCAGAAGTAGCCGTGTTTTCACGTGCCGACGTGGCGCCGTTTACAGCCATAACTATTTTTGCCTCTAGAACAACTTCAGGCACCCTAACTACTGGCTGCTCCAAAATAGCAGGTTGAGTGCCGCCGAAGGATCCTTCTCCAGATCCACTACTGTAGTAGTGGCTTCCTTCGAGGGAACCCTCGGTTCAGCCTTCTTCCCGGTTCTCCTGGGGCAGTCAGCAATAAAATGCCCTACCAAATGGCAAGAATGGCATTTTGCTTCGGTGCTCACGTCTATCCAGTGCCTCGAGCCGGATATGCTCAAGTAAAAGCATCTTGGAAGCGTACATCCCTTATTTAAAGTGATGGACGCCTCCCGGCTGGTACCGAAGATACCCCGCCCGAGACCCTCGTCCCCAATTTTAATTGGAATGGCGCGAACACTGCCATGAACTTTCCCAAATCTCCCTAGGAAATTCAGGAGGTCTTCATGACTGGCTCGCATTGGGACCCGTGAAAACATGACCCTTGTGGGCTTTTCCCTGAGTGGGAACGGCACAAGGTGTCTACCATCCACCTCGATGCCCTCAAGCATAAGCTTGGTAGCACTCTCGAGGGTCGTGGTGTACACCTCAACCATTCCCCCAGCTATTATCCCCATGGAAAATAGCTGCTCACGAGAGATGACCTGGAAGATCGCTTTCAGGTATGCGCTCTGAGGACATCTATTGATGTGCTCGAGCTGCATACCGTAGCTCTCATCCTGCCACCTCCCGTCGAAAAAAGCCTGCAGACCCGCACCGGTCTTAGGCCGAGGCTTACCTGCGTCCAATGGGGCTGGACGAGGAGTGATGCCCTTTCCTAAAATTTCTCTTGTGGAAGCCTTATTGGAACTGCCACTTACCTGCGCATACGAGGTCCCTGACACTAAAGCCGGGGATCGTAGTGCTGCAACTGGTCCTGTTGGCGCCATTGGCTTCTTGCTCTGGCCAGTTAACTTCGTTGACGAAAGTGGTGGCCTCATAATAATTCCGCTGGGCTTTGGCGCAGAAGCCGAAGACTCTGCGACTACATCTGATAATTTTAGATGTTGGCCTTTAGAGACAGGTGCTACTGGGATAGCAGTTATTGTAGCAACTGACGTCCCAGGCATGTCTTGGACAGCATCCGCCGCCCTGATTACAATCTTGGCCAAGGAACTTGGCTCAGCATTCTTCTTTTTAGCCTCTTGATTTGGGCCCTTAATAGCCTTTTCAGAGGGCTCTTGTGGGTTTGTGTTTGAAGAAGAAGACTCATTTCTGCTCTTCTTCCTCCTTTCTTTTGATTTGAGGGGATTATCCTTCCCCCCAGAATCACTGCTACTCTCACTCATTTTGAGTGAGGCAGCAATGATTTATATCTTTGCTTTTATTTTATTTTTAAGTTTTGTTAATTTTGGAATTAAAAATAATTTTGTTTCGTACTTTTTATAAATTGTTACCTTCCAAATTAATTTAGACTGTAAATTTTTTCACGGTTGCCATGTTGTCATGGCAACGACCGAAATTAATGAAAAATTCGAAACTGTCAAGTCTTTCCACTTTTTCCACAATTTATTTTTTAACTTTTTTAATAGTTTTGTACAGTTATACTTGCACTTATCACACTACACAATAGCACATACACTTTCTAATTACTGTTAATCAGTTTTACGGGTTTTCCCTGCTTTTTTCCGCCTTATTTTTTACTATTTGTGGAGCTCTTAATTGACGCGTTCGCTCTCTTCAAAAATAATAATAATAATAATAATAATAATAATAATAATAACTCCAGACAAAAAAGAGGGGAAAGTGTAAAAGACATTTTGCAGAGATTAAATACAACACTGACCAAGCTAAATGAAGGAACACATTCCTATACAACGGACAAGGTGCTCCTACGGTTTTTGTTAAAAGGTAATGAGTATCAGGCTGTGAGAGCAATTGAAGATAGGTTATCCAATCCACAATTAGAGGGGACAAGGTGAGCATAAGGCGCTTAATTACGTTAACGCCACATCAGGGGAGGAATTTTCCCAAGACCGTCCGTACGTGAATGACTCTCTCCGTCGACAATGTGTCAATGGAAGAGTTAAAAAAGGCTCAATTCGCAATTGGGTTTAAGTTCGGGTCTGTTCAACTAAGACCCAAGGGTGGAACAGTAAAGGCTGTGGCGGAGGCTGGGGATGGCCCAAGTCAGGTTAAAACTCAGGCTGGCGGTCCTCAGCATTCGACATCAGGAGTCAGCAGGCCTAAACCCCTGGTCAAGGCAAAGGCGGGCCCTAGTAAAGCAGCAGGAACTGCAGAACCCAAGTCAGGGACTTCCGAAAAGAAGTCTATAAAAACTAAGAATAAGCCCCCTCCTTTCCGTGCCAAGCCGGGCAAAAGCAAAGGTCCTACGGGATCCACCACCAAGGCTGACAGCGGCCATAAAAAGCTATCTTAGTCATGGCCAATGATCACGTAAGTTGCCTTCAGATAAATCAACATCATCCTAAAGCGGCATCAGACGTGCTTAGCAGAAGATTTTTCTCGGAGAAACTTAGTCTGGCGCTCATTCAGGAGCCCTGGGTACATCAAGGCCACATCAAAGGACTTCCCACAAAATCGTGTAAGTTAATATATAGCAATGAACATGAAAATCCTAGGGCAGCACTACTGCTCAACACTAAACTAAACTTTATTCCTCTTTCACAGTTCATCTCGAGGGACGTGGTTACGGCAGTTGTCAAGGTACCAACTTCAGGAGGTAGGCACGAGGTAGTAGTTACCTCAGCCTACTTTCCTGGAGAAGCGGATTCATTACCTCCCCCAGAGCTAAAACGGCTCATCAACTAATGTAAACGCAGAGGAAAGCATTTCATCATTGGATGCGATGCAAATGCACATCATATGCTCTTGGGCAGCACGGATACCAATACCAGGGGTGAGTACCTCTACGATTATATATCGTCTAACAACTTAGAGATATTAAATCGAGGTAATAAGCCAACCTTTATGAACATCATTAGACAAGAGGTCTTGGACCTAACACTTGCTAGTATGTTCATAAGTACAAAAATAAGCAGGTGGCATGTATCGAACGAGATATCCATGCCAGATCACAGACACATCAGGTTCGATATAGATGCCACACTCAACACATGTCAGGAGTACCGAATCCCTAAATTAACTAACTGGGAACTCTATCGACAACACCTTAAGGCTGGAGTTGACTCTCCAGGCGGTAGCATTAGCACGACTGAGGAGCTGGACTCAGCCACTACCCAGATTCAAAGGCTGTACTGACTTCACTCGAACACAGTTGCCCTATGAAACACAAGACTTGCAATCGGCAGGTACCATGATGGAATAGGGAACTGAGTTTGGAAAGAAAAGAAGTCAGGAAACTATTCAACAGAGCTAAGCTCTCTGGCATCTGGGGGGAATATAAAAAGGCTCTAACGGAATATAGCACGGAGCTAAGGAGATCCAAAAGACGAACCTGGCGGACCTTCTGCGATGGCATAGATCAATTGCGCGCAGTTACCAGGCTCCATAAGGTACTTTCGAGGGATCACAGGAATGGTATAGGCACACTTCAAAAGGAAGAACTACACCGATACTTGCCAGGAAACAGTCAAGCTCTTACTAGAAACGCATTTTCCCGACTCTCTCACTCCCGATTAAGGAATAATAGCTCCAGACCCGATTGAGGTGGACAAGCACGGAATCTCTAACAAGAGCAAAAGCCTTGCGGGAAGAATTTTCACTCCTCCTGACAAGGTTAGATGGGCCATTGGCACATTCACGCCTTTTAAATCTGCTGGAGAAGACGGAATTTTTCCCGCATTACTACACCAAGCTGCTGAAGAAATACTCTTTGAACTGCAAAACATTTTTCGAGCCAGTTACGCTCTAGGGTACGTTCCCCAATGTTGGAGAGACGTCAGGGTGGTATTTATACCTAAAGCCGGAAAAAGATCTAGTTCTCTAGCTAAATCGTTCCGACCCATCAGCCTCTCTTCATTCTTGCTTAAGTCCATGAAAAAAATACTAGGCCTACATATTCGAAGTGAAATTCTGATGACATCAACACTTCATTCTAAGCAGTTCGCTTATCAAGCTGGAAAGTCTACACACACATTCACACACTAGTCAAAGACCTCGAAAAAGCGCTCGAAGCAAAAGAGGTGGCTTTATGTGCATTTGCGGACATAGCAGGAGCCTTCGATTAAACTCCTTCGATGCAATTAAATCAGCTGCTGAGGATAAAGGCTTTGAGCCCTCCACGGTAAACTGGATAGACTCCATGCTTAGAAGCAGAAGGATAACCACATCTCTAGGGAACTGTTCAGTCATTTTCACCGCAGCAAAAGGCTGCCCACAAGGAGGAGTTCTATCTCCACTCTTATGGTCGATGGTGATTGATGATCTGCTAGAGAAGTTGACCAGTTCGGGTTTTAATTTTCAAGGCTACGCGGATGACCTAGTAGTTACAATTCGGGGCAAGCATGATCAAGTCATAACTGACCTCATGCAAATAGCCCTCTCCAAATTCCGCACGTGGTGTTTAAACAATGGCCTTAGCATAAACCCCAACAAAACGGTAATCGTTCCGTTCACAAGAAGATCAAAGCTTTCACTATCGGCTCCTCTTCTTGATAATACGGAATTGATATTTTCAGACGAAGTCAAATATCTGGCAATAACCCTAGATAAGAAAATTACCTGGAATTCGCATCTGTCCAGAGTGACGGAAAGAGCGATGCGATCTCTCTACACGTGTCGTCGCTTCATTGGCAGAACACGAGGTCTGAAGCCAAAATGATGTATTGGACGTACAGCACGGTTGTTAGACCCATGGTCATCTATGCGGTCCTCGCATGGTCGCCAAAAACTAATCAAAAGACGGCTGAGGCTCTGCTTCAAAAAACCCAGCGGCTTGCCTGTCTGGGAATAACTGGTGCCATGAGAACCTGTCCTACAGCAGCCATGGAAGCCTTATTAAACCTTGCACCCCTGCATTTGCAGGTGAAAAAGGAAGCGATCTCTAGTGCTATTAGAGTACAAACGGAGAAACAGTTAAAACCAGGCAATCTGGTTGGCATTTAAGTATCTTAAAACAGATATGCTTCGAGCAAGTGACGACAATATCTGATATATTCACACACAGAGTGGATTTTGTAAGACCATTCCAAGTAGTTTTTGGAGAGCGACAACAATGGCGCTCCACTAAATCGTCCTGCATTAAAAGAGTCCTACACTGTCAAGTCGGGGATAGTCTGGGAATGCCTACGCACCCTCATAAATCTATCAATGAGAAACAAGGTTGTCCTCATGTGGGTACCTGGACATGGGGGCCACAAAGGCAATGAAATTTCGGATGGCCTAGCCAAAAGAGGAGCGGAAACTAAGTTTGTCGGACCAGAGCCATTTTGTGGCACTTCAAAGTGTTAACTCAAAGCTACCCTAAATAACTGGGAGAATAAACAAAAATCGCTGTATTGGGAAAGGCTACAAGGACTTCGTCAGGCAAAAAAGTTTATCGACACCTCTGGCGGAAAAACTAAAGAACTCCTACTCCTTAGAAGAACAGAGTTCAAAATGATCACTGAGCTCTTCTCAGGCCATTGCCCCTTGATGTATCACCTAAACAAGCTGGGTTTGGCTGAGACTTCATCCTGCCGCTTCTGTCAGGATGCTCACGAAACCCCGGAGCACTTGCTCTGCAACTGCGAAGAATTGGCCAGGCGAAGATTACTCCACCTTGAACATGCTTTTCCTCCACCAAGTTACGTGTGGAACCTCAAGCCCAGAATTTTTCTAGACTTTATTAACAGTCTAAACCTATAAATGGAACAAATTCAACGGGGACCCACAATAGATCTTTCAGGTCGCAGTGATTGCGAGGCTAACGCCTATACACCCCTTCACAAATCTAATCTAATCTATTCTAATCTACAATTACAGACCTTCGCAAAAGTGCACTCCGATAAATCCTTTTCTGCATTTGGAGCTCAAGCAAGCTATCTTTCAAATGAATTACAAGACAAATCCAGTCCCTTTCAGACAAAATACGAGTCATAATTTGCAATGCTTCAAACGAAATAGACTGGGGCATGCTGCATCAATCTGCAGGGTCATGCAACGCTCCACGCAAAATTTCAACGCAGCTCCAAAACTAAACTCGCAATTGCAAGGTGCTCCAGATTTTAAGAATGCTACATCTCCGTCACAGGTCCCCAGTTGTCGATATTGTCATCGGATGGGACATATGATCGAGGAATGCAGGACCAGAGCTTCAAATAATTCCCGATTTAACGACAATCAAGGATATCGGAATAATTTCCAAAACGTAAACAAAGCTCCGCAAACAAGCACGGCTGATAGACAGCCTAAAACAGGAATTGGCAGCAGCCAGTAATCCGAGAGAATCGAAATCAACCGAGATATACAAATGCAAATATCTCGGCTAGATAACCGTCCGCAAATAGAAAGGACAACAAAACTTCATTAGTAACCAGACAGGGAAACTCGATGCAACTGGGGGTCGTTTTCGGCAACCCCTCGCAGATAGAAACTAAGGCGCAAGTTCATTGCGATCCCGAGACAATGTCGACGAAAAACTAAACAGCAAAAAATTAATTCGTATCCCCGTCCAAATTAATAAAAATTCACTAACGCTTTCTTTGCCTGTTGATATATGCTCTGCTCCAAAACTTACCTTTTCGATTGATACTGGAGCAGAGATCAGCTTAATTAAACTCCATCCATTAAGGCCAGACAGTATCTGCTACAGAGATGCTGTCTGCAATATAAATACTTTGTTTACAGAGTCCACTTCTACAGAAGGGCTCATCTTTGCTAAATTGAATTTAGAATCTTCGAATAATAATAACTCCATCCTAGAACACCCATTTCAAATTGTGGGTAATAACTCCATTCTCTCATACGATGGCCTACTTGGTCATGACTTTTATCTCGATACAATGCTAGTATCAATTACAAAAATAAATATATTTCTTTAGAAAGAAACGTTTCAAATGAACCTTATCCTTATGAAGAATATTACACTAACTACCTATACGTTAATTGAAAAGCGAAGACCCAGAAAAGAGGTCTCAAACAAAGAGTCTGTTATATACAGGAATAACAGTATCCAATAACGATATTAATACAAATTTATCTCCATCAATTGCTTCGAAAAGCAATGCAAATCGATCGCCAGCATATGCTTCACAAGAAATGAAACATAAAGGTAAAAATCTACCTCCATCTATAGCCACACAAGAGGCTGAATTAAATAAAATTCTATCTCCATCCAAAGCTTCGCAAGATATGAAGCAAGAACGTGAAAGTATATCTCCATCTACAGCCGCACAAAAGGCTGCATCTAGTAAAATTCTATCTCCTTCGTCAATAGACTCACAAAAAGTGAATTCCAAGATAAAATCAAAAAAGTCAAAGAATTTCAATAAAGGTTTATCTCCTTCAAATTCTATCGAGTCAGCATTATCGAATAACTCCTTCCACATTCCACAAAAGTTGGAATCATATCTCCTTCCTTTTAAAAGTCTGAAAGAATCGGATATATTAAATAAAACTAAAATTCCGGCTCGATCAGAATTCATCATTGAAATTCAAACTCCATCTATTCAAAATCAATCGGTCTGTTTCAAGAAAGAAATAAGGCCAAGTTTGTTTCTTGGAAATTCAATAGTCAAACCAGTCAACGGTATGGCAAAAGTCCTAATCCTCAATACAAATTAGGAGGACGCCGAATTGGGCCCTTACGAGGTGAACCCAGTTTACGAAGACTTGGACGACTTTGTGGTCATCTCCACAGACTCTGACAGAGATCCAATTAAGGGCAGAATGAGTTAACTGCAAAACCTTATCAAATTGAATCAATGTAATTCAGAGGAATCTGAGAGTTTTCGCAATATCTGTAGGAAAATCAACGATCTCTTCTTCATAGAAGGGGATTTCTTTTCATATACAGATGCAATTACCCACAAAATCGAGACCCTCCAGGACAAACCGCCATATTATACCAAGTCATATAGGCTTCCTTAGGCAAGCTAAATGGAAATAAATCGGCAAATACAAGAAATGGTTGAGTCAGACAGACATCATCAGACCTTCACATAGTCCCTGGAATTCTCCACTTCTCCTAGTTCCTAAAAAACCAGAAGAGAATGGAAACAAAAAGTGGCGAGTAGTGGTAGACTTTCGTCGAATTAACGACATTACTATTGGCGATGTGTACCCACTGCCTAATATCACTGATATATTAGACCAGTTGGGGAAGTCGAAATATTTTACCACACTCGACTTAGCCAGTGGATTTCACCAGATAAAAAGGGACTCGAAGGACAGGTAGAAAACTGCCTTTAGTACACCCTATGGCCACTACGAATACAATCGTATGCCATTTGGTTTAAAAGGAGCCCCTGCTACTTTTCAACGAGCCACGAACAATGTTCTATCTGGAGTCCAAGGCATCTATTGCTTCGTATACATGGACGATATTGTAGTACATGGATACAATCTCAAAGATCATAATAACATAATCATAATCACAGCAGAATTTAGCCGTCTCCGCAATTTCAACCTCAAACTTCAACCCGACAAGTCCCACTTCCTAAGAAAGGAAATTATGTATTTAAGGCACATTATTACAGAAAATGGAGTCCTACCAGACCCTGCAAAGATAAAATCAGCTCAGTCATATCCCAGACCCAAGAAGGGAAACAATATCAAAGCTGTCCTTGGTTTCGTCGGCTACTATCGGCGATTTATAGCAAATTTTTCGAAGTTAGCCAAACCACTCACAAATCTTTTGAAAAAAGATACGCCTTTCAAGTTCGACGCAATCTGCGACGAGGCATTTTGCGAATTACGCAATAAACTTATTTCAGCACCAATTCTATCATATCCCGATTTTGACAAAGAATTTTTTCTCACCTCCGATGCCAGTGACTGCACCATCGGAGCAGTTCTTTCCCAAGTTGATGATCAAGGAGATCATCCAGTCGCCTATGTAAGCCGAGTTCTCAATGGTGCAGAGACTCGTTACTCAGCAATAGAAAAGGAGCTCTTAGCTATCGTTCTCGCAGTTGAGCAATTCAGACCATTCGTTTATGGCAGACAGTTCACAATTATAACTGACTATAAACCATTAGTATGGCTCACGAATCTGAAAGATCACTCCTCAAGACTGATGAGATGGCGAATACGTCTTGAGGAATATGACTACAAAATAGTCCATAAATCAGGTAAGCTCAACACAAATGTAGACGCTCTTAGTAGAGCTATTCCAGATAGTAGCGAACATTTCGCAGAACCTACCACCTGCGTAAATGTGGTAACAAGGATACAAGCTAGAGCTCAGACGAATTCGAATACTACCAACACGAGTGTCATTAATCAAAATCCAACTCCATCACAAGTAAACAATTCCGCAGTCATAATAATATAACTAATTTTTCTCTTTTACTGACTAAAAATGCGAATCCTAAATTCTTCATCTGGCCAATGCAAGATACAGAACTTGAAAGAGTGTTGGATTCGAAACTAAAATTTTCAGGTAAGTCCCCACTTTCAGAAACTGAACTGAACTTGTTCACAAAAAAGGACTCCAAAATAATCATTTCAAAAACTAATTTACCTTGTCGATTCCAAAGAGATAGATCAGACCTCGAAAAGATTTTAACTGAAATCTGCTCATACACAGAAGCAAATCAGTTAAAACAAATAAATATCTCCTTCCCTATATTACATCCACAGAATCTAATAATTATTAAAAACGCTTTTGTCCAAATCTTCGCTACTAAACAAATAAACACAAAGCTCCATCAAGACGCAATAAAATATTTATCCGATAAAGATGACATCGAAAAAGTTTTGAAGGATTTTCATTCATTACCGACGGGAGTCCATCAAAATGTTTCCCGTACAATTAAAAGAATCAAAAGGAATTCTACTGGTCTGGCATGTCAGGCGACATCGTAAAGCATGTAAGGAAATATAAACTTTGTCAGGTGAACAAAGTATCCAGGTACCCAAAAATTCCTATGAAAATCTCGAGCATTAGCCCAAAACCATTCGAAAGAGTGTACCTAGATGTTGTAGGACCTCTCCCAATTTCTCATTCTGGAAACAAATACATCCTTACATTCCAAGACGACCTTTCAAAATTTTCTGAGGCTATTCCCATAGTCGACACCGAGTCTAAGACATTAGGGGAAGCCTTCACGACATCAATAGTTTGTCGACATGGTATTCCAGAAAGTATCCTCACAGATCAGGGTTCTAACCACATAAGTAGCATGGTCGCCGAGGTATCTAAGTTGCTTAGAATTAAAAGTCTCAAAACGACTCCATATCACCCTCAAACGAATGGTGCAGTGGTAAGAAGCCAGAGAGCCTTAGCGGAATATCTCCTATCTTATGTAGTAAAAAGACTGGGATACATGGATTCCTTATGCTATGTTTGTCTATAATACCACTCCTCATTCGAGTACTAATTATACTCAACGCGAACTCCTTTACGGATTCCCAGCCGAAATTCAAAAAAATCTGAAATCATCTCCAGCCGTTTGCTATAATTATGACAGTTGCGGAAACGAGCTAAAAGCGCGTCTACAGCATAGCTTCAAAATAGCTAAAGACAGAGCCATGGCAAACAAAGAAAGATCAAAATTGCAATACGATAAAAGCTCGGTCCAAAAATCTTCTATGGTATTAGCATTTGCTATATACCGGAGAATCCAGAAAAAGTTCCTTCTTCAGCAAATGTTAACATAGTGTCATCATGCAGGTTTCCAAAATGATGCATATAGCATTCATTTTAATTTTCATTCCCATAATCTACGGCTCAGGAATAGAAGTAAAGCAGCTAAATGCTACTGCAGGCATTTACTTCGAAGAGATTGGCAAAGTCAACCCCTACACCAACGAATGGAAAATCGTCACCTGTTACGACGTAGCGAATTTTAAATCAGAAATCAACGACATCCAATTTATAACCCAGCAAATTACAGCGACCTGCCAGAAACTGGACAAACACTCAGCCTTGAGCCACACTTGTAACGGTACGTTGTTACAAATCAATCTTATATTATCAAACATAGAATATAAGAATATGTTACTTGTGACGCAAAATAGGAAACAAAAAGCATTATTTAATGCAATAGGCTCAATCTCCAAAGCCCTTTTGGGCACATTGGGCGATGATGATACCAATATTTATGACGAGCAAATCCGTAAGCTCACCCTTAACCAAAACTCCCTCCTATCAATTATGAAAAGCCCAACTGCGATAGTCGAAGCAACCGCAAATTTTTTCAACAAAACTGAAGCCGCAATTGAAAAGGATTTCTTGGTTATGCATAAAAAGTTAATTTCAATACAGATAGCTACATCATTAATGGAAAACAGAACATTGGATAACAAAATATCCATAGAGCTTGAATCACACATATCACTGGTTTCGTTAATGGCATTCAGACACCAAAATACCCAGTCGGAATTAATAGATCTCCTTACATATTCAAGGCATTGAAAATTTCATCCTACACTCATTTCCCCTAGACAATGTAACGAAGAGCTTGTCAGCCGACAGATATACCTACATTCACTTGTACCTGAATGTAGATACATACTGCATCCGACACCCCTTTGTTACAAAATCATATCCAGGATATGTGTGGGTGGCTGCACAGCGAGTATGCCGCTAGCGATCAGCCGGCTTGGGGTGGTTCTTGCCACCCACATCCCTTCTATGCTTGTAAGGCTGTGCATAGAGAAGTAAAATGTTTGACCGGACAGACAGACGGACAATAAAAAAAACACTTGAATGTGTGACTGCAGATGGACAGACGGACAATAAAAGAAAAGATCTAATGCAGGCTTCCTTCTCATGATAGAACCTGAAAACCTAAAAAGAAGAAAATTGATTTTATTTAATATGCTGCCAAAAGAAGGAGAATAGAAGACCTCAGCAACGCCGAACAAGTGCTGATTCACCCGGAGAGCTTACAACGCTGGCCAATGGACGATAGAGAGAGAGAGTGAGAGAGCTGAGAGGGGTCCCTGATGTTATTGAGGCCCCGGATTTGGGTAATGTTGGGCCCAATCGCCCCCATCCACCCTGGCTAAGCCTCCAAAGCCGTATCGAAATGCTTAGATCCATTTGTTTCTACTTGGTGTGTGTCTGTTCAAGCTTCTCACAACATAACCTTGCCACCCCTCCCCTCCCCGTTTTTACGTTTTTCTTTTACGCGAACATAGCGACCTGATCAGCCAGCGGACGAATAGACGAAATCTGCAATAAAACGGGAAGAAAGAAAAAAAAATATACACGTAGATATGAGATTTCAAAACTTTATAATTAGGTATGGTTTTACGACGACTCCTGTTCACAAACTGTTTACAATCCAGAAAGAGACTTATCGCTGACCTGCATAGCTAATTTTTTTACACAGAAAAAAGATGACCACCTTGTGGCACACCCAAAAAAAACAACAATTTGCTCGAGCCCTACTCTGAGAAATCTTACATCTAAATCTTATCAACTTCACTATTAATGTTCCACAAAACGGACCAAAGTCACTATTTCTCTACCTCTTTCCTCTTCTTTTCCTTTCCCTATATATACATGTAATTTATTTCAAGTTTAAAAAAAAGGCCTCTAGTAACTATGAAACAAAACTAATATTTGACCAGAAGGGTCCCGCATGCAACTTAACCTAAGACAATTTTGAAGGTTACCTCAATCTTATACTTGCACGAGCCGTAGTAAAACCCCTTCTTCTTCTCTGAGTGTCAATCAGGTGGAGCGTTCCGACAGGTAAATATTATAATGCACAACTGGACGAATTATTATCTCACCCGCCGAATCCAAGAGTTTCAATCTTTAAACCCCTGGATATCCTGCTGCTGGCGACGGTACTTCTAAGCATTTTCATTAATAGAGCACAATTTCACCTTTCTTTCTTGCAGACTGAATGCTGCCAAAAATGACACTGCGACAATCATGCACACATGTAAGTTACTGAATTCCTTTACAAAAACACTAATTTACATATTCCTTTTTGCAGGCTAAATGCTGCTTAAACACCACTGCGGCAATTATGCACACAGGTAAATTAGTAAATTCATTATTAAAGCGCAATTTCACAATTCTTTCTTCCAGACTGAATGCTGCTTAAACTCCACTGCGGCAATTATGCACACAGGTAAATTAATAAATTTATTATTAAAGCACAAATTCGCATATGTTCTAACTTGCAGACTGGATGCTGCTGAAAATGACACCGCGGCAATTATGCACACAGGTAAATTAATAAATTCATTATTAAAGCACAATTTCACAATTCTTTCTTGCAGACTGGATGGTGCCGAAAATGACACTGAAAAGTTTGCCGTGACACTCCTCGACACAGCTAATTAGATTTTTCCTCGACACGACCACGAATTTCGCGATAAAAAAAAAAACCCAAAAGTACTGATATCGTCGCGTATCGACGATTCAACTTCTCTCTTTCCACCAAAAAAGAAAATCCCCATAAAAAACTTTTACTAAAACTCTAGCGCTAAACTCATTAGATCCGCGCGCAATCAGAACTTAAACCAGACTCCCAATCCCTCACGCAATCTCCCTACATTCCGCCGTTGTGTCTTTTCCACCGCACGACAGACGAGCGCCTTCGTGTACCACCGACTCTGTTCGTGTCTCTGGTGCCCACCGCTAGACGAACGTTTTTCACTTTTTGTGAGTTTTAAAGGCAAGTTAGCGCTGGTGCTATTGCCTGGGTTCGGGTGTGTGTGTATTTTTTTTTTCGGTAGAAAGAATATTTCGTTTTGGAGCAAAATTTTCTGGGAATTTGTGGACCCGCTGCAATACATTACATGATGGTATCATGCGATGTATTACAGCTAGGCCAATTGCCGTTTTCGTCGCTTTGATGTGGTTGACTAGCGGTAAGTGTTATCCGAAAAATTGTATTTTGTGCTCATTTTGCGCATTTTAGAATTTTTGGACTGAAATTATTTTGCAGCTGTTGTTATTTCGTTTAGAACTGTACTTGTAAGCGGGTGTGTATAAATATGGCTTTATCTTTGTAGGAATTTTCTAATATGAAGAAGTAGCATAGGGCTACTTCTTGAAAATAAATAAATTTTGACTTTTCAGGAATTTTCTAATATGAAGAAGTAGCATAAGGCTACTTCTTGCAAATGAATGAAATTTTACTTTTCAGGAATGTTCTAATATGAAGAAGTAGCATAGGGCTACTTCTTGCAAATGAATAAATTTTTACTTTTCAGGAATTTTCTAATATGAAGAAGTAACATAGGGCTACTTCTTAAAAAATAAATAAATTTTGACTTTGTAGGAATTTCCTGATTTGAAGAAGTAGCATAGGGCTACTTCTTAAAAATAAATAAATTTGACTAAATTACATACTCTGGGAAATCATGGGGTTTTCTCTACAGACGTAGAGAACCCAAACAAAAGTAGCGTAAGGGGGTATACGCTACAGCGTGGGGACGACCCACCGAGAATAGAGTCTCATGCCGAAATGATTATTTCAGTCAATCCCCGAAATAATGCTCTTTAAATCAGTCAATACCCGACTTAAAGTGTTATCTTAACTTCAGTCAAGACCCGAAGTAAGATGCTTTATTTCAGTCAAAACCCGAAATAAAGTGTTTGTTAGTAAATGATTATTTCAGTCAATCCCCGAAATAATGCTCTTTAAATCAGTCAATACCCGACTTAAAGTGTTATCTTAACTTCAGTCAAGACCAGAAGTAAGATTCTTTATTTCAGTCAAAACCCGAAATAAAGTGTTTGTTAGTAAGTGATTATTTCAGTCAATCCCCGAAATAATGATTTGTTAATAAAAGTTTTATATCAGTCGATACCCGATATAAAATGTTAGTCCCTACCTAGTCAACCTATCCCAAGCGATGCCAAGTGCAAAAAGAGATCGAGATCAGTCAGCTTGTCGTTTATATAGCCCTTGCTTGCACACGACACCACTGATAGAGTAGCAGCGGCGCATGATTACAAGAATTGGTAATGCAGCTGTGCTCTTACGGTACTAGCGATAAAATTTCCCTAGCAACGAACAAAAACGCATAGCAACAAGAAATTTAGTGCAACACATGCTGTTGTGTTAAATTAAATTATATTTGCAAAATTTTCATTTCGTATAACGTAGAGAAGAAACTCCCGTTCGATGGCACTTATAATGATGATAATGCTAGAGTTGCAAATTCATCTGCTTGATCTGACTGCACTTGTGCCATGCATTGTATGTTACATGACAACACATGCTTTTGATGGATGTAACTAGATTGAATTTATTTTATTTTCAGATCTCAATCCTAGCATGATTCCTTGTAAAATGTTCTTTTTTCAGGAATAGCTTTTAGCACGGATCTAACTGGTTCAAACAAATGGAAATAATCTTTATGTGATCTGCTCGTTGAGGCTATAATTTTGTATTACATTCGCGCAATGTGCTATGTAAAAGACAAATACATAGCCTTTTTTGGGTTGTGTACCTGTATTTTTATTAAGAGCAATCAGATTAGAGATAAGTTTATTAAAAATTTTACGGTTTGCCTTCAGTATACTTTCTTTTCAGAAGTTGTCTGTTTATAAAAATATATTCGAAGCAATTTGGTTCGAACATACTGCCCCCCGTTACAAGGCTAGAAATGTCTTTCAAATAATTAATTTTAAAACTGACCTGTAAAGCAATAAGAGAAAATTTTGAGCCAAATTATTGAGGGAGAAACTTGTAGCCGTATTATTAAGATTCAAAATTTTAACTTTCTTGTATCGGTAGGATACAAATTTTGGATATTGGCCGTTTTACAAGACCATTTTTCGTTGTTATGCTTACTACACGGATATATTTGTCAGCACCTGGATGAACTTCAATTATTCGTCCTAATAACCAACGGCAAGCTACCAAATTCGGTTCTTTGATAATAACTAAATCTCCTACTTTAGGATTTGATATTGGAGGCTGCCATTTGGATCTATTTTGTAGGGAGTTCAAGTAGTCGCTAGACCATTTGTGCCAGAACTGTTGTTGCAACAGTTGGAGATGTTTCCATCTGGTGAGTGATGAAACCTTATTTTCCAGTACAGGTTCTGGTGGAAGTAGTAAAGAAGTTCCGATTAAAAAATGTCCCGGAGTTAGAACATTGAGATCGTCTGGATCTTCTGTAATAGGACATAGGGGCCTGGAATTTAGACAGGCTTCAATTTGTGTCAAAACAGTTGCGAATTCTTCAAAGGTCAATGAAGAATTCCCTAAAATTCGCTTTAAATGGAATTTTATTGATTTAACTCCAGCCTCCCACAATCCTCCGAAATGAGGTGCGGAAGGAGGGTTAAAGTGCCAAGAAATACCGTCTTGGGCTACCACTTCTGCCATCTGCTTATTAGCTTGCAATATGGCTGCTTTAAATTCCCTTTGTAGGAATTTATCAGCTCCAACGAAATTAGAGCCGAAGATATCAGTGCTGAGTCCCCTTCGGCTGGAAAACCGTCGGAACGCTGCCATGAAGGCTGCTGTGGATAGATCGGATACAGCTTCTATATGAATGGCTTTGGTGGCCATGCAAATATAAATGCATATATACCCTTTATATATCCGATTATTTCGAAATTTAGATACTTTTAGACTGAAAGGACCAGCATAGTCTAAACCAGTTTGTTGAAACGGTCTAGTAATATTTAACCGTGGTGAAGGTAGATTTCCCATAATTTGATTTTTGTTGGATGCGGATTGCTTAAAACACACGATGCATTTATGTAATACATGTTTAACGATTTTTCGTCCTTGTGGAATCCAAAATTCATTTCGAATGTTGGACAAAACCAATTGCGGGCCACCATGCAAAGTTTTTATATGGAAATATTCAATTATCAAGATTGTTAATTTGCTTTCCTTTGGGAGAATAATTGGATGCTTTTGATTATAATGAATATTGGCATTTTTTAGTCGTCCTCCTACACGAATTAACCCGTCCTTATCTAAAAAGGGATTAAGAGATAATATTTTGCTTTTAGCTGGAAGTGGATTCCGTGCTTGTAAATATTGAATCTCAATACTGAAAAAGGTCTTCTGTGCTAATTTAATGAGCCGAATTTTTGCTTGAGACAGTTCTGTAGAACTCAGCATCTTTGGGTCCATTTGTTGTTCTTGAGATAATTCAACACATGCGTTCCTGCATTTATGAATGAACCTGATGCAATATGCAACTACGCGTTGTAGTTTGGTAAAACTTGAGAATCTCTCAAACAAGTCATTGATGATTGACTGGGTTGTTGTAAGATGATTTGATCGTCTTTCTTCAGCCTCAATCTGGTTAGCTAAAATTGGCTTCGATTTGGGCCAACTTTCTTCACTATCTTGCAGCCAATGAGGTCCATGCCACCATAATTGATGATCAATTAATAACGATGATTTAACTCCTCTGGAATTACAGTCGGCTGGATTGTCACCAGACCTTACATGTTGCCAAGATTTAATATCGATTAAGCCTTGAATTTCGGAGATTCTATTAGCCACGTAAGTTTTATACTTGTTTGGGTGGCTACGTATCCAAGCTAATACAATAGAAGAATCTGTCCTAGCAAATGTAGGAACTTGTTCAAATTGTAGATCTACTTTGACTCGATTTATGAGTCGTGCTAACAATACTGCACCACACAATTCGAGACGTGGAAGCGAAACGAATTTGACGGGCGCTACTTTTGACTTTGCCATAAGTAAGTTTACTTGAACTGTTCCTTCTTCATTAACAACTCTAATGTAGACAGCAGCAGAATAGGCTTGATTAGAGGCATCTGAGAATGTTCTTGACAAGTGGATAAGTTACTTGTGGTATGTATCCAACGTGGTATCTTGATACTACCTATATGATGTAATTCTATTTTGAATTCCCGCCACTGCTTATCAATGTGTGCCGGTATTGGTTCATCCCATGAACATCCTGCAAGCCATAAGGCTTGCATCAAAATTTTAGCACTAATTACAATTGGAGATATCCAGCCTAGTGGATCGAAAAGCGTTGCGATTTCTTAGAGAACAGAACGCTTTGTAGAGAGGCAATCGAGTCTCTTTCTGTATTGTAGTGTGAAGCAATCATATCCTGGATACCAATGAATGCCTAAAGTTTTTACAGACTCATCGCTTGCTAGTCGGAAAGGGAGTTGAACTTCTCAATAAGTTTCGGGAATCCTTGATAGTAGATCCGAGGAATTGCTGACCCATTTTCACAAGTTAAACCCTCCTAAAGATAACAGATTGAGTAGTTGATCTTGTATATTGAACGCTTCTTCCATTGTATCTGATCCTGTAAGAAGGTCAGCAACATAGAAGTCTCGCAATACTATCCTTGCAGCTTCAGGATATTTGTCGGCTTAATCGAAGGCTAGATGATTGAGCGTTTTTATTGCGAGATATGGGGCTGGCGTGGTGCCAAAGGTTACGGTGGTTAATTTGTAATCTTGTATAGGCTCGTTGTGATTATTTCTCCAAACTATTCTTTGATAATTTTGATCTGGAGCTTGAACCTTTATCATTCTATACATTTTTTCTATGTCAGCCGACATAGCGAATTTATACTTTCTCCATCTGAGGATGATGGAGAAAAGTTCAGACTGCAGTACTGGACCAGTATGCAGCTGTTCGTTTAGACTTTTTCCATTAGTTGTTTTTGCCGAAGCATCAAAGACGACGCGAACCTTTGTAGTGTTGCTATCTTTGATCACAGCATGATGAGGAAGATAGTAGCTTTGCTTTTTACTTACTATCTTGCTAGCCACTGTCATGTGACCTAATATCTTTTATTCGTTTATACAAGCTTTGTATTCCTGATAAAGTTCAGGATTACGTTCTAATTGCCGTTCTAGGCTATAGAACCTACGTAATGCCATACCACGAGAATCGCCTAAACTAGGACTTTCTGCGGTGAAAGGCAGACGAACTTCGTAACGGCCTCGTGCGTTACGAAAATGAGTTTTTTGATAAAACTCTTCACATTCTTGATCTGCTTTAGACAGCTTTCTTCCTGGATTAACTTCTTCAGTTTCCCAAAACTGGCGTAGAAGGTTATCCAGTGAAGAGTCGTCGTCGTAGTGAACTTTTGCTGTTAACGCAGATGCCTTTAAAAATGTGGAAGTATTTTGGAGTTTTCCGAAGAGTATCCATCCGAGGGTACTGTTTTGGGCAACAGGTGTTCCTGGAGGACCTTTCCGTAAACCTTCCAAGAGGATTTCACTATATACATCTGCTCCTAAAAGCAGGTCAACTTTTCCTGGTTTAAAGAAAAATGGATCGGCAAGTGGTAGCTGATGTATATGATTCCATTCTTTGTTTGGAATGGTTGAAGGAGGTAAAATGTCCGTAATTGTATCCACTATAAGGGCTGTAACTGTAGTTGCCTTAGTTGTGGTTGAATAAGGATAAATGTTCAATACAGTTTGTTTTTGAACATTTGTAGTTTCAGTTTTTCCCAGGCCAGTGATTTGAATTTCCACGTTTGTAGTGGATGATTGCAGCTTACGTGCGGCGGCTTGGGTTATAAATGAAACTTTAGAGCCTGAATCTATCAGTGCCCTTAATACCAACATGTTTCCCTTTTTGGTAGGAACGTTTAACAATGCTGTGGCAAGCAGTGCTTGTTTGGTACGTTGGTTTTTTGCGTGAAGCGTATGGAGAGATTTATTGGATGTGGAAGGTGAAATACAAGGTTGAGCTTCTGATTGCTGCTCCCTTGGCTTGAATTGGGTCGAGACCCTTGGAGTGGCATTATTCCTGTGAAGTAAAGAATGATGCCTCCTTCCACATCGCTGACATGAAAACTTACTCGTAGAAGTTTTCGTGTTGTGGCCCTTTGATAGGCAGTTATTACACAGTTGATTGGATGCGACAACTTTGAATTTATTGTCTACGTCGGTGCTGCTCTTTGCACAAGGTACATGCTTGGGTAGATGACGTAAAATGGGTTGATGCTCTCGGGACATGAGCATTCTTGGAGGCTAGGGACGGTTTGTTATCGACTATGGCTTCTAAAATTCTAAATCTAGATTGTAAAAATAATTTTAAGGAATCGAAGGTGGGAAGTCCTTCTGCAGTATTTACTTCTTGTTCCCATGAGCGGTGCGTTTCTGATGGTAAGCATTGTACCAACATGTAGATGAGCATTGCATCCCATTGCTTAGTGGAAATTTGAAATGGCTCGAGTTCAAAGATACATTCGGAAGACTTATCTAGCAAGGTTTTGATAGCCTTGGCTGATTCGTGTGTCGCTTTAGGTAGATTGAAGAGTGTTTTCAATTGGGCATTTACTAATACCCGTTTATTATCATACCTCTCAAGCAGTATCTTCCATGCATTGTCATAACTCGAGTTGGTCATAGGAAATTGACGCAATAAGTGCTCTGCTTCTCCAGATACACTTGATTTCAAATAATGCAATTTCTGCACCGGAGATAACGCAGAATTTGAATGCACCAGGGAATTGAATAAATCGTGAAAAGGTCTCCAGGAATCATAAGAACCTGAGAATTTTGGGATTGTGATGCTCGGTAGTCTCAGAGACGATGAAGTTTCATGTTCTGATTTTGGACTTGATCCAACCTTTGTTTCGAATGCATCTAGAGCATCCCTAAGAATACCTCGAAACATAAAGTATTTGTTTTCCACCTTTGAAAATTGATCGTTTGCGAAATAGTCGTACTTTTGAAGTTCACTATCTTCCAAGGCTTGCGTGGCTTGGATAATTGTATAGTGAACTTTCTTATAATCTGCCCAAATTTCACTTAGAGCGGTTAATCGCTCAGAAGTAAAACCTTTCGTTCGTTTTTCTACATCAGTATTGGTGTAGTTATTGAACGATTTTTCGAAAATTATTGCAGAGGTGGCTTGGTTGCCCAAAAGTTTTTGGAGTGCATACATGTTTAAAAGATTGACAAAATAAAACACTAGACCTTATATCCGGCTCGAAGGACCATAAAATGTACTGCCCGTAGTTAGAACGTACACGCAAATTTGAATTTACTGAAGACTGCAATGAATGCACTGATAATTATGGATTAAGATCAGTGGTCTATCTTCTTATAACTACAAAACACTGTCCACTTCCTTTAACGCTCCTTAAACTGACACTTGTTTCTTGGATTTTCTCACAACTTGTATTCAGATTAAATTAAATATAAGGAATTAGGTCAGAGATGCACACACACTAGAAAACACACTTAATAACATAGATTTGTAATGCACGATTTCCAGAAATAGATATGTTGAGACAAAACTCTGTACATAAGTTTGGGTCTGAGATTTTTGTATTACACTAAAACACTTATTACCACCAAGTTATAATATAAGATCGCCAAAAATGTAATAAAAGTATATGTGTAAAATAGATATGCACATGAAATGTATAATATATATATGTGTATACAAGTCAAAATATAGTCAAATAGATATATGAATAAATATTAAAATGTTACAAGTGGCTGGTACTCACCGGTCTAAACTTGGCATTTGAGGAGGTTGGCTTTAAGCTAATGTTAAGATCCTTTGTTCTAATATTTTATTAGAACAATTCTTTATTCCCGTCTAGACCAGGAAAAAAGTGTTAATGTTAGTAATTTTGATCTCAGTCAAGACCCGAGATACAATATGCTTTAAATCAGTCAATACCCGAATTAAAGTCTTATCTTAACTTCAGTCAAAACCCGAAGTAAGATTCTTTATTTCAGTCAAAACCCGAAATAAAGTGTATGTTAGTATGTGATTATTCCAGTCAATCCCCGAAATAATGCTCTTTAAATCAGTCAATACCCGACTTAAAGTGTTATCTTGACTTAAGACAATACCCGAAGTAAGATTCTTTATTTCAGTCAAAACCCGAAATAAAATGTTTGTTAGTAAACGATTATTTCAGTCAATCCCCGAAATAATGCTCTTTAAATCAGTCAATACCCGACTTAAAGAGTTATCTTAACTTCAGTCAAGACCCGAAGTAAGATTCTTTATTTCAGTCAAAACCCGAAATAAAGTGTTTGTTAGTAAATGATTATTTCAGTCAATCCCCGAAATAATGCTCTTTAAATCAGTCAATACCCGACTTAAAGTGTTATCTTAACTTCAGTCAAGGCCAGAAGTAAGATTCTTTATTTCAGTCAAAACCCGAAATAAAGTGTTTGTTAGTAAGTGATTATTTCAGTCAATCCCCGAAATAATGATTTGTTAATAAAAGTTTTATATCAGTCGATACCCGATATAAAATGTTAGTCCCTACCTAGTCAACCTATCCCAAGCGATGCCAAGTGCAAAAAGAGATCGAGATCAGTCAGCTTGTCGTTTATATAGCCCTTGCTTGCACACGACACCACTGATAGAGTAGCAGCGGCACCTGATTACAATAATTGGCAATGCAGCTGTGCTCTTACGGTACTGGCGATAAAATTTGCCTAGCAACGAACAAAAACGCATAGCAACAAGAAATTTAGTGCAACACATGCTGTTGTGTTAAATTAAATTATATTTGCAAAATTTTCATTTCGTATAACGTAGAGAAGAAACTCCCGTTCGATGGCACTTATAATGATGATAATGCTAGAGTTGCAAATTCATCTGCTTGATCTGACTGCACTTGTGCCATGCATTGTATGTTACATGACAACACATGCTTTTGATGGATGTAACTAGATTGAATTTATTTTATTTTCAGATCTCAATCCTAGCATAATTCCTTGTTATATGTTCGTTTTTCAGGAATAGCTTTTAGCACGGATCTAACTGGTTCAAACAAATGGAAATAATCTTTATGTGATCTGCTCGTTGAGGCTATAATTTTGTATTACATTCGCGCAATGTGCTATGTAAAAGACAAATACATAGCCTTTTTTGGGTTGTATACCTGTATTTTTATTAAGAGCAATCAGATTAGAGATAAGTTTATTAAAAATTTTACGCTTTGCCTTCAGTATACTTTCTTTTCAGAAGTTGTCTGTTTATAAAAATATATTCGAAGCAATTTGGTTCGAACACCCACGACTGATGGGGCAGTAGGAGGGCTATGTGATACCCTATAGTTTGCAAGTGAAGCTTGCCGGATGCGTTATTAGGGCTACCGAGAACTAAACAACTTTCATCAAGGCTTTATGTCCTGAGCATGGAAAATTCCGATGGAGAGACCCCTATCATTTTGCAGACGGTATGAAACACGCCCGATTCGCTCTGCAATGGTCGCTTTGATGAACTTAGGTGCTAATTTGGCCGCAAAACGATCGACTGCACTACTTTGTACAAAGTTCCGAACGTACACAGTCTGCCCAGGTACAAAAGCTTTTTCTCGGGTTCGCAAGTTGTAGCCTACGGCGTACTTTCTATACGCCTCCGTAAGATGGAAATTTACTTCGTCGCGCAAAAGCTGAAGCCTTTGGTTAACCGGTACACACTCGACGGCCCCGTCAGGGTCTGCACTTTGCTCTCGAAGTAGTTGGTATGACCCCCTCGCTTGGATTAGAAGTGATACGCTGGATCCTCTCCGCATACGATTTTTCATGGAACGCAGGTGACTTCAAGTCAATCGAACGGACTTGTGCAGGATAAACTAACGCGTCCATGTGTTGTTCTGCGGCCTCGTCAGCAAATGGCCTGGAAAGAGTATCAGCCACCACATTGTCCTTACCTTTACGATATTCAATGTGAAATTTGAAGGCCTGAAGTTTGAGGCTCCAACGAGCTAGCCTGCCACATATATCCCGTGGGTCCATGAGTCATTTGAGGCTAGCGTGATCAGCAATGACCGTAAACTCCAGTCCTTCCACATACGGCCTGAACATTTTAATACTCAACACGGCGGCCAGACACTCTAACTCGGTTATACTGTAGTTGCGTTGAGCAGCGTTCAGCTTCTGAGACATGTAAGCGATAGGATGCTCATCCCCATCCAGAGAACGCTGAAACAGGACGCTCCCAACCCCGGTAGTACTAGCGTCGCCCTGAATGAAAAAAGGCTTGGAGAAGTCAGGATTTGCGAGCACGGGGGTGGTCATCAGACACTGTTTTTGCTATTGGAATGCCAGTGCAGCGTGTTCGTTCCACTCAAACTTGGTGTTTTTCTTTAGAAGATCCGTCAGAGGACTAGCGATGGTAGCAAAACGTGGAATGAACCTCCTATACCAGCCGCATACTCCGAGGAAGCTACGTATTTTCTTGACAGTTGTTGGCCTTGGCAAGCGCTGAATAGCAGTGACCTTATCGGGGTCAGCTCGCAAGCACCCATCCCCAACTACAAAGCCGAGATATCTGACCTCTCTCATGCAAAACTTGCTTTTCTCCACGTTGATCGTCAGACCGGCAGTGCGAAGCAACGACGCGACTTCCGCCAAAAGCCTTAGATGTTCGTCGAACGTGGAGGAAGTAATGAGTAAGTCGTCGAGATACACCGACACTCGGTCATGCAGTTGGTGAGGGATGACCTTGCACATCAGCTTGCACATCGTTTGCGGAGCGTTGCAAAGTCCAAACGGAAGCACCTTGAACTGGTATAGGGGTCTTCCCGACACTGCGAAAGCAGTTTTATCTCTTGACCCCACAGCGAGAGGGATTTGCCAAAACGCATCTTTCAGGTCTATAGCAGAAATGAACTTTGTCTCCTGGAGTCTACTAAGGAGTCCATCTATAAGAGGTAACGGAAAGGCATCTGGGACTGTTACGGAGTTTATTTTCGGGCGTCCAGACAGAGGCGCACTTTACCGTTGGCCTTCTTAACTAAAGTCACTGGTGACGACCATGAACTTTGGCTCTCCTCGATGACCCCTAACGACAACATTCGGTCGAGCTCATCATATAAGGATTTCTGCACTGCTGGGGACACTGAATAGAAACGTTGTTTAATGGGCTTCGCCAGACCAATGTCTATCTCATGCTCTACCAACGTGGTGAGACCCAAGCCTTGCTGGCTGAATGATGGAAGGGAGGTGATTTCCTCCTGCAAACGTTGCGACTCGTACTCCGGAAGATCGTGCTGTTGCGAACAAGTAGGTGAAGCTTTTGGCAAGGAATGAAGCTCACTCACCATGGCAGGTCTTAAACCGAATGCTTTCCAAAAATCGATTCCCAGGTATAGGTGTTGCTGAAGGGAGGGAACTATGTGAAATCTCATCATACGCGTCTTCTCGCCATATCTTACGAGGACCCGTATGTGGCCCAGGACCTTTTGCTGCCGCCCATCAGCGGTTGAAACGGAAGACGGCATCGAGTGGAACGGAATCCCCATCCTGCCCAGAAAGCTCTTTGCTCCAGCCCCGAGCACACTCACATTAGCACCGCTATCCAGTAGACCTCGTATCTTTTGTCCCTGAATGTAGACATCGGCATAGGGACGGGGATCCCAAGGATCCTCTTCATCAGATACTACTGTTTCGGCAATGGCCGCCTTTTTGACTCGGCGCAAGCTGAGGTACCTATGTGTGCGTGGAACAATCCTGGAGGAAAAGGACCCCGAAACCGGTGGGAACTCGCTGCCACAAAATGGTGCATCCTCTATATCTGAGGTGGAGGTTGAAGTATTATCCTCCGCGAAGGTGCAACTACAGATTTCTGAAGGACCGGACTCCGAGAAAGTGGTATGATAAGACGTGATTTGTGTGCTGGAATTCTCTGTCTGAGTGGCAGAGCTAGACATGTTTACTTTAAGGCTGTTAACAGGTTTATAATTCAATCTGGGTTCGCGAGTTTTATGTTTTGGGAGCGCTGCAGCATCGCTGCCAGCTCTACGCCGTGCAGTTAACGGTAGCTATCGGGCTCGGTGTTGGTAGCCGTTTCTTCTGTCGTGCGCCTGAAGGTTTGGCTTGGAGTCAAACGGCACTGGCCACCTACAAAATTTTGACCCCTGCCTTGATTTCCCGACAGGCAAGCTCTACATTTGGTTTTAATTACCCCCACTGCACCGCATCCATAGTAGAAGACTCTCTGTGGCCGTAGTGGACAGTTGACGTAGACATGACCTTCCGCCGAGCAATTCCAATATGTCACTCGAGATCTAGCGGGTCGGTGGATGTCTCTCTGAGCATTACTCGGGACGCCTCACGGTGGAACTTCAATGGCATCTAACTGACTGGACAAGGTGTGATTCAGATACGGCGTATCTGAATAGATTTCATGCACTGCTCGTCGCGGTGCAACCGCCCGCGGCGAGCCTATATCGGACCATAATTTTTCAAATCGGTTACACAGGTCCCTCAAGTCTAGCACGTTATCAGTCTGATAAAGGAGTAACGCCTCCTGTAAAGCGGGTTTCATGTTACGTCGCAGTATTTCCACCAGCTCGGCTTCTGGAATCGGCATGCTCATTTTGGACACTAAAGCGTGAACCGCTAATTGGAAATCACTGAAGGACTCGTTAACTCCTTGCCTCCTTGACTCAACTAGCTTGCGAATTTCGTAGTCAGTTTCCTGGCTGCGGAATTCACGTAGGAGTGCTGAACGTAACTCTTGCCACGAGTGCGTATGCTGATTTCGCAAGTATAGCCAATACCATTTGGCAGCTTTCCCGGTAACGAGTGTATGAAACCCAGGACGCAGAGATTCTACCCGAAATATGAACTCCGTCACATCCAAACCGGAAGTGCCATCAAAATTTAACTTCCAGCGGAAGACAGGACAGACAGTGAGATACGCTATTATGGTCCCTCGCGGCTGGCTGTCGAGTATGAGTTGGAACGTTAAGCGGAGAAACAAACGGACCCGATAAAGGTGGTACACGAGACCCAGTATTACTTTGTCTCGGCAATGGAGGTACTCCCGTGACTGGACCTCTATTCAAAATTTCCAACCGATCGTTGATCGATGGAATACGTGACCTTGCCGACATTGGGTCAGCAAACGTGTGTGGTATGTCAGTGGGAGCTGCTTGAGCCCTCTGCTCTTCGAATATTGAAAAGTCCAGGTACGACTCCGCAGGCAAGTTAGGTCCCGGTAAGTTCACCGCCGCGCCTTCGGTAGTCAAAACTGTTTTCGGCTTAGCACCTGTCAACGGCTTAACCCCTTGACTATCTGTGCTAATCACAGGCCCTCAGCCACGGACTCTGTCGTAGGCTGAGAAGCCTCTACACGGCTCAGGATATCCTCCAAGGTCTGGACATAAGCTTGCGCCTCAGACTGGACAGAGGGAGATGTATTACGCAGCCGCTGGGCTCTATAGAGTACATGGAGCACCTGACTGGTATAACGCGAACGACCTTCGACGGTTCGGATGGGGTCCGAACTCAGGTCACGATTCAGAGCGTCGACTCGACTGATAATATATTCTAATTCGTGTGCTGGATTTTTATGGGCGTGAGACTTGTAGGGTGCTCTACAGGATTCCAACTTCTCGGCCTCGTACATTTCCGTGAGCTTACGGCGAGCGTTAGCGTCAGCAGATCTAAGGTTGCGTACAACAAATTCGACATCAAGCTCGTCCGGTGATAAGAAGGAGAAGTCCATCCTGGTATGAGACTCAATGGCAAATAAACTAACAAAACAGAACCCGCGAAGTAATGCTCTGGGGTTGATATCAAAGGAGAATTTCCCGTGGATTATGCTGAATATATAAAAAAAAACGCGTCTATAGTAGTGCCAAGAGTAGTTCAACCAGCGATTGCACCCAATACAACAGGGAAACAATGATGTGCCTACTCACGATAATTCACCTGAAAATTCCGCCAAGTATGGTAAACAGAAAAAATCCAAAAGGCGTTTAACGACTTACGATGATACTGCGACCGGGAATTCTGCCAAATATCTACGTATATATAAGAAACCACAAAACCTTTATGATAAGGCCAAAGATGATGCCCAGAAAAATTTTGCGGAATGTATACATAAAAGGAAAGAGAAGAAGAAGAAAAAAATATGCGTTTGTACTAATGTCGCGATAATTTAGACGGAAATTGTGCAAAATAAAACTACAAAAAAAAACGTGTCTATCCTAATTCGAGAGAATATTCACCTGGAACTGTGCCGGGTATGTATATATAAAAAAAACACCGAAGAAAAGGAATCTATAAGTGTGTTTATCCTAATGCTGAAGGTAATTCAGCCACAAAAAAAAATTGCGCCAGATATATGTATAAAAAAAAAAAGTTTAATAATAATTTCAAAGAAAGTTGTGCCAAATATCCATATACATATAAGAAAATGCTTTTATACTATACGTTGATCATTTGTAAAGAGGGAGGTTGGCATGGCAGTTCGGCGAGGACAGTATGCCCGTTCAACACACACAAAAAAAACTTCTTCTTCTCCAGCCCCGCTGGATTTAAAAGAAAACTCTCTCTCCCTCTCAACGCAGAATATTGCTCATCGAAGCCCTTCGGTTAGTCCATACTGTGATCTAACAATTGTAGAAAACAAAAATTGTGGAACCTGAGCCTGAAGGGCTGCCGTCCCATGTTAGGATGATCAGGACGAACACTCTTTTGCCAAGGATAAAATATCAGAGAAGACGGACAACGTCCATCAACTTGGCAAGAGACTGAAGTCAACAGATCGAAGGCAGAGGTGAGTTGTCAGCAAATCAGTGGCTGCCAGTACTCAGGCGAGAAGCAGTAGCCGGTGGTATGTATAAATATCTCGAGATAATTAACAGGAAACAACGAAAATGGAAGCTCATGCCTGCCAATTGTGATAATACAAGCCTCAAACAGCCTTACAAAACCCAAAATTAAAATGGCTCACAGCCCGAAACAACATAGGAATTTAATTAAATACTGGCTTCTCCCTGGAACTAACAGAGGTCCGCGGAACTAATTTCAACAACGTATTCCTCGCATACAACGCTAACTGACCACCGCAAACCGAACAACTCACCCTTACACTAGGGAACGTCAAGAGGAATTACTGAATTTAATACTGATAAGGGAAGAATGGTTTGAACAAAAAAAAAACCCTGGTGCGAAGTAGCACACTAAACCCGGTAAGCTGACCCCAATACCCAGACAAAGGCAGAATCAAAAGAAGAACGTCGTTCAACAACTTGCCAGGTTTGGGTCAGCTGACCAGCTCGTCATGCAAGTAAAACTGACAAGTGGTCGTCATCTCGGCGTCCACGAGCCGAAGCTTGGCTTCAAAAGTGGTACGCCTCGCGCACAAGACTCGCTTGTTGCCAAGAAGATGAGCACTTAAACCAGGAAACTGTTAAATTTAAGGTAGAAATTGACTTAGACTTGGCCGAAGGCAGTTTACGATCGCACATATCGCCGGAACCATGGTCGAGTGACCCAGCCGCGATACAAAGGTCGGGCCTAACGAGAGCCAAAAGGGAGCAATTATGGAAGTAACGCACTCCACAGAAGCAAGAAGAGCTCTGCGTAGACCCAGCATCTTGTATCCGCCAGGCAAATCACTTGCGTCAGCTTTAAACATACTGAGGTCTTACAAAACAAAGAAAAGTTCTTATAGTGATTATAACACAAAAAAAAAAAATCGGGAAAATAACACTGAAATAGCAAGAGAAGCTTGACTAAATGCGAAGAGAAAAAAAAACCAAAGTTTGGGCGCCATTTGTAACGACAAATGGGCGACCAGAAAAAAAAATCATTAAAAATAGTAGTTGCACTTTAGTGAAGAGAAGCTTGACTAAAGCCAAAAACCAATTGGGCGCCATTTGAAACGAAGAGCTTGTCAGCCGACAGATATACCTACATTCACTTGTACCTGAATGTAGATACATACTGCATCCGACACCCCTTTGTTACAAAATCATATCCAGGATATGTGTGGGTGGCTGCACAGCGAGTATGCCGCTAGCGATCAGCCGACTTGGGGTGGTTCTTGCCACCCACATCCCTTCTATGCTTGTAAGGCTGTGCATAGAGAAGTAAAATGTTTGACCGGACAGACAGACGGACAATAAAAAAAACACTTGAATGTGTGACTGCAGACGGACAGACTGACAATAAAAGAAAAGATCTAATGCAGGCTTCCTTCTCATGATGGAACCTGAAAACCTAAAAAGAAGAAAATTGATTTTATTTAATATGCTGCCAAAAGAAGGAGAATAGAAGACCTCAGCAACGCCGAACAAGTCCTGATTCACCCGGAGAGCTTACAACGCTGGCCAATGGACGATAGAGAGAGAGAGTGAGAGAGCTGAGAGGGGTCCCTGATGTTATTGAGGCCCCGGCTTTGGGTAATGTTGGGCCCAATCGCCCCCATCCACCCTGGCTAAGCCTCCAAAGCCGTATCGAAATGCTTAGACCCATTTGTTTCTACTTGGTGTGTGTCTGTTCAAGCTTCTCACAACATAACCTTGCCACCCCTCCCCTCCCCGTTTGGTTTTTCTTTTACGCGAACATAGCGACCTGATCAGCCAGCGGACGAATAGACGAAATCTGCAATAAACCGGGAAGAAAGAAAAAAAAATACACGTAGATATGAGATTTCAAAACTTTATAATTAGGTATGTTCACAAACTGTTTACAATCCAGAAAGAGACTTATCTCTGACCTGCATAGCTAATTTTTTACACAGAAAAAAGATGACCACCTTGTGGCACACCCAAAAAAAAACAAGACAGACTTCGTATGCTTTACCTACCTAATTTGCTCGAGCCCTAATCTGAGAAATCTTACATCTAAATCTTATCAACTTCACTATTAATGTTCCACAAAACGGACCAAAGTCACTATTTCTCTACCTCTTTCCTCTTATTTTCCTTTCCCTATATATACATGTAATTTATTTCAACTTGAAAAAAACGGCCTCTAGTAACTATGAAACAAAACTAATATTTGACCAGAAGGGTCCCGCATGCAACTTAACCTACGACAATTGTGAAGGTTACCTCAGGTGGAGCGGTCCGACAGTTAAATATTATAATGCACAACTGGACGAATTATTATCTCACCCGCCGAATCCGTGAGTTTCAATCTTTAAACCCCTGGATATCCTGCTGCTGGCGACGGTACTTCTAAGCATTTTCATTAATAGAACACAATTTCACCTTTCTTTCTTGCAGACTGAATGCTGCCAAAAATGACACTGCGACAATCATGCACACATGTAAGTTACTGAATTCCTTTATAAAAACACTAATTTACATATTCCTTTTTGCAGGCTAAATGCTGCTTAAACACCACTGCGGCAATTATGCACACAGGTAAATTAGTAAATTCATTATTAAAGCACAACTTTACATTTCTCTCTTGCAGACTGGATGCTGCTGAAAATGACACTGCGGCAATTATGCGCACAGGTAAGTTGATAAATTCTCATTAATATAGCACAATTTTACAATTCTTTCTTGCAGACTGAATACTGCTTAAACTCCACTGCTGCAATTATGCACACAGGTAAATTAATAAATTCATTATTAAAGCACAATTTCACAATTCTTTCTTGCAGACTGAATGCTGCTTAAACTCCACTGCTGCAAATATGCACACAGGTAAATTAATAAATTCATTACTAAAGCACAATTTCACAATTCTTCTTGCAGACTGAATGCTGCTTAAACTCCACTGCGGCAATTATGCCCACAGGTAAATTAATAAATTCATTAATAAAGCACAACTTTACATTTCTCTCTTGCAGACTGGATGCTGCTGAAAATGACACTGCGGCAATTATGCGCACAGGTAAGTTAATAAATTCTCATTAATATAGCACAATTTTACAATTCTTTCTTGCAGACTGAATATTGCTTAAACTCCACTGCTGCAATTATGCACACAGGTAAATTAATAAATTCATTATTAAAGCACAATTTCACAATTCTTTCTTGCAGACTGAATGCTGCTTAAACTCCACTGCTGCAATTATGCACACAGGTAAATTAATAAACTCATTATTAAAGCACAATTTCACAATTCTTTCTTGCAGACTGAATGCGGCTTAAACTCCACTGCGGCAATTATGCCCACAGGTAAATTAATAAATTCATTAATAAAGCACAACTTTACATTTCTCTCTTGCAGACTGGATGCTGCTGAAAATGACACTGCGGCAATTATGCGCACAGGTAAGTTAATAAATTCTCATTAATATAGCACAATTTTACAATTCTTTCTTGCAGACTGAATTCTGCTTAAACTCCACTGCTGCAATTATGCACACAGGTAAATTAATAAATTAATTATTAAAGCACAATTTCACAATTCTTTCTTGCAGACTGAATGCTGCTTAAACTCCACTGCTGCAATTATGCACACAGGTAAATTAATAAATTCATTATTAAAGCACAAATTCGCATATGTTCTAAGTTGCAGACTGGATGCTGCTGAAAATGACACCGCGGCAATTATGCACACAGGTAAATTAATAAATTCATTATTAAAGCACAATTTCACAATTCTTTCTTACAGACTGAATGCTGCCGAAAATGACACTAAAAAGTTTGCCGTGACACTCCTCGACACAGCTAATTAGATTTTTCCTCGACACGACCACGAATTTCGCGATAAAATAAAAAAAAAACCCAAAAGTACTGATATCGTCGCGTATCGACGATTCAACTTCTCTCTTTCCACCAAAAAAGAAAATCCCCATAAAAAACTTTTACTAAAACTCTAGCGCTAAACTCATTAGATCCGCGCGCAATCAGAACTTAAACCAGACTCCAAATCCCTCACGCAATCTCCCTACATTCCGCCGTTCTGTCTTTTCCACCGCACGACAGACGAGCGCCTTCGTGTACCACCGACTCTGTTCGTGTCTCTGGTGCCCACTGCTAGACGAACGTTTTTCACTTTTTGTGAGTTTTAAAGGCAAGTTAGCGCTGGTGCTATTGCCTGGGTACGGGTGTGTGTGTATTTTTTTTTTTCGGTAGAAAGAATATTTCGTTTTGGAGCAAAATTTTCTGGGAATTTTTTTTTGCATTTGTGGACCCGCTGCAATACATTACATGATGGTATCATGCGATGTATTACAGCTAGGCCAATTGCCATTTTCGTCCCTTTGATGTGGTTGACTAGCGGTAAATGTTATACGACAAATTGTATTTTGTGCTCATTTTGCGCATTTTAGAATTTTTGGACTGAAATTATTTTGCAGCTGTTGTTATTTCGTTTAGATCTGTACTTGTATGCGGGTGTGTATAAATATGGCTTTATCTTTGTAGGAATTTTCTAATATGAAGAAGTAGCATAGGGCTACTTCTTGAAAATAAATAAATTTTGACTTTTCAGGAATTTTCTAATATGAAGAAGTAGCATAAGGCTACTTCTTGCAAATGAATGAAATTTTACTTTTCAGGAATGTTCTAATATGAAGAAGTAGCATAGGGCTACTTCTTGCAAATGAATAAATTTTTACTTTTCAGGAATTTTCTAATATGAAGAAGTAGCATAGGGCTACTTCTTAAAAAATAAATAAATTTTGACTTTGTAGGAATTTTCTGATATGAAGAAGTAGCATAGGGCTACTTCTTAAAAATAAATAAATTTGACTAAATTACATACTCTGGGAAATCATGGGGTTTTCTCTGCAGACGTAGAGAAGCCAAACAAAAGTAGCGTAAGGGGGTATACGCTACAACAAATTGAAGAACTCTTATTGAACATCAGACAGTTATTGCCAAACTCAATGATGCTTCCCATAAATTCTAGAGACAATATTTTATCACAATTTTACAAATTGAGTACAATAGCAGCGAATATTTTCAATAATAAATTAATTATCGAGCTCCGAATTCCACTTCCATTCAAGGAACCATACCAATTATTCAAAGTAATGCCATTATCCACACTCCTTAACGGATCGTTCATATACAGGCTGATTCTGATCAAGATACCTTCCGGTATACCACGCGATTCCTTGAGGTAAGCTGATCAAAAAATTGTTCCACATCCCCCCCCCCCAGAAAATTAATATATACTAATAGACTACTATCATGAGCACTATATTGAACTAGCATTACGCATGATATCCACAATTGCGCAACGTTGGATCATACGCACTTTTACTGACAGATCACATCCTCAATCTAAAATTGAAATACTAAGGTAAATCAATGCGAGATAAATTTAATAAAAAAGGAGCCGATTACATCCGACTGTAAAATTTTAACATTAGAACAAAATTGTTTTTGGACGCTATTATCGCAGCGAAACGCCTGGCTTTCCTCCCTAAAATATTCCATCCACATAGATGTTATTTGCGAAAATTCCATTAGTTCACAAGGTCTGCAAGGAACTGGAACAATGCACATCAATTGCGGTTGTTATGTTCGCAGCAAGCAATTCATCTTGCACGGACATAACGTAAAAATGTCCAAATTCAATTCCCATTTTATTCCAACGATAAACATTTCCAATATAGTATGGAATATGACGTCTTCTCGCATGGAAACGTTTATAGAAACAGATCCCTTAGAGATTATAACAAACACGGACCTAAAGAGAGTGCTAGAATCCATCCATTCCCAAAAAGAGCAAAAACAATCCCGCTCAATCCAATCAACAATCATCATATTCATTACTACGCACTGTCATATTTAGCAGTGTCTTTAATCGTATCTATTATCTGCATATATCTATACATGAGATATAAATCAAGGGCCCGCAAAGCTAGTAAACCCTTCCCTTCCTTGATTTTTACCGCTTTAGTTACCTATTCAATCTGTAATGTCCAGACAAGAATTTTTACGAAGAAATGAAAAATCTTACATTTTCTGAGATAATGTAAAATAAAGAGGAAAAATAATAACGAAAATAAACAATAATATTTTTTTGGCTTTCTTCGCCAAACAAAAAAAAACGTATGATATACCTGCTATATATGTATATATAAAAAATAAAAAATAAAAATATACATTAGAAGTAAATATAATAAATAAAAAAAAAACTAAATTCCATAATAACATATCGTGAGTATATGTTAGCAACATTTTCTTTTAACCATAATAAATAAATAGCCGTTATGAATATTGTAAGGGAATATATTATGTAAATCAATTTGTATTCCTACCTATGATTAGTAACAGCCTCTGTAATAATAAAATAGTTCAATAATAATAAAAAAAAAATTCAAAACAAAAAGTAATAATAATAAATAATTAAATATTAAACAATTTTTAGCTATAATAAAGGATTGTACATATAACTCCTATTAATAGTAATTCTATGAATATTATATTTATTATAAGATAACCTTTTTGTACAGCTCCTTCACTTGTATAAAGAAAGGGATGTTGTGACTCAGGTGCCCAATGTCCCGAATCACAACCATAAGGTCAATGCAACAATATATTGCCCTATGCAATATATTGAGGCATTACAAGTGACCCTGAAAATGAAAAATTATTTCATTTAAAATTTCGTTTAAAATTTAAAATGCATTTAAAAATGAATTTCCATGTCATAACAAAATACAATTTAGCATAAATTGCATTTTGTTATTGTTCATTCTCACGATATGCACTGCATACTTACCTACAAGTGCATATCGCATTACAGTTTTTTTTTGCATAGATGCATATAGCTTGCATCAAAACTTTTGTGCATTTTCTCACGTACGATTTTTCAACGTCGTAAGAAAGCAAAAGATAATGCAAAAGCTTTTAAAAAATATCGCGGGTACCTGGGTGCAATTTGCCCAAACCTCGAGGAGTTTCTTTTCAGACCGCGGACAAAATAGTCAAAGTCGTCGATAGTGCTATTTGTTTTTATATAATAATTCAGTGTTATTCCTTTTTTTTATTTAATAATAATTTAGTGCTATTTCTCTTATATATACATATATCTAGTGATAACCTAGTGCTATGCTTCCCTTTGTGTTATTTGCTGACAACTAGGTGCAAAGTTATCCCCTATTTTTGATAATAAATAAATAGTAAACACCAATTTAGTGCCATTTTTGTTTATTTTGTTTTACCAATAAACTAAATTTTCCCTAATCAGTGTCCACTAAGTGTGTGAAATACTCTCTCAAGTAGCTGTGCGCTCTCCCGCCGGAGCACGGTCCACAAAATACAACATGATCATCTGTGTCACAATCTAAACCGGCACGTGAAGAAATTTATTTCTTTCTTACATTAGAGAATTTAAACCTTATAATTGGTAATTATAGGAAGACTGAGGTTTCACTATTGAATTCCGCATGAACATAAAATTTTATTTTTCACTTTGTAATAATCGGATGCTTATATACCCCATTTTCTCTTGAAAATTTGGAATCTATAAAAGCTCAGCTTTAAGCCTGTCTCATAACCGAGGATACCTACCATTCAGTTACATTAAACTTTGTAGATCGTAAATGTTAACAGTGCCCCCTAAATGCATACAATGCGATGGTCTCGTCACTAGATCAAATATTGGGAAAGAATGTATTGACTGTAAAAATTTCTGCCATACGACCTGTATGAAAATATCCAACTAAGAAAAAAAAAGTATTGGTAAAGGTACTGTGGCCTACCGATGTGAAAAATGTTGTCTAGAGAAGTCAACATCCAAGTCCAAACCATCTATTGATATCTCCGATTCTGATAATGATAACAGCTCTACGTCTTTGAAAAGTATCATTTCGAAAATGTCACTTGAAATTGAATCAATCAAACACAGACAAGCTGAATTCAACAAATCAATGAACTCCCTGATTAGGGGCTTCAACGATATTAAATGTAATAGCTGAAAAAGTTGATTATCATGAAAGTCGTATTAAACTACTCGAAAAGGAGAAGCCCGATGTTCAACATAACCTATCAGTCATCAAAGCCGCCTTGAAGTCTTGGAAAACAATGCACTTAGTCATTTTCTTGAATTCCGCAATATTCCTTCTGATGAATCAGAAAATGTATTCAACATAGTACAAAAAATTCATCATGCAATTGAAATAACCTCTGGCTGAAGGAGACATAATCAAAGCTTATCGATCCAGGACAAACAGAAATAATAACGCTAATAGACCTATAATTGTCAAATATAGTTCGGAATTTGTTAGAGATCGTGTAATTAATGCCTATAAGATAAAAAAAGATATCAATGCCATTAATCTAGGTTTCGATATAGATTCTAAAATATTTATTAATGAATTTCTATCAAAATCTAAAAGGCAGCTTTTTTATAAAGCCAAATTTTTCAAAGTTGAAAGGAACTTTAAATACTTATGGTCAACAAGAGGGAAAATCTACTTAAAACAAAATGATACTAGTAAACGATTTCTGGTTAAAATGAGGGAAGCCTTGACTTCATTTTGAAGAAAAGTTCTACATAATTCTAATATTTTCCTTTTGTCGTTTTTCCGCACTCTAAAGTCTTTATTTTCTAATACATATGTCACTTAAACTCTATTATCAGAATGTTAGAGGTCTAAGAACTAAGACTGATGATGTAAAACTATCCATCTTGGCGAGCAATTACGACATTTTATGTTTAACTGAATCCTTTTTGCAAGACTTCGTATTAAGTAGTGAACTCTTCGATCATCGCTACCTGGTGAATAGAAAGGACAGAAACCTAAGTCTTACTTTCAATAAGGCTAGAGAAGGATGTCTCATAGCCATCAATAAATCATTAGTATCACATCACGCTCCTGAAATGGAGTCTGAAAACGAGGATCTTTGGGTTGTCGTCAGGCATGATTATGTTCGGTTATACATATCTTGTATTTATATTCCTCCTTCTACTTCATTTGATTTATATGATTCAATCTTTTCTGATATTAGTGACAAATGTTTGCAACTTCCTGAAATGTCTAAAGTTATTGCCACTGGTGATTTTAACCTAACTAATATAATTTGGACTTATAATAATGAGGATATGTGCATGAGTATGTCTGGTTTTATTAATTCTGCTTCATTTTCGCTTCAAAATAACACTAACATATGTAATTGAAGACAATTTAACGCGATACCTAATCATAATTATAAAATACTAGATTTAATCTGGTCCAAATTGTCCGAAAATGATATTAGGATATCGGCTTCTCTGGAAGTACTTTCCCGTATCGATCAACATCATCCACCTCTCGATGTTGATATCTCATTTAAACGACATGACTCATTACCAGTGACCGCTCCAAATAAACTTTTGTTTCACAGGGCCGATTACACTGTTATCAATGAATATCTGGCTCAAGTTGACTTCTCTTCTAAGTTTTCCACAAATATAAATCAATTATTTAATTTTTTTTTATTCTAGATAATTGTATTGCGACCTTGGTCCCATCATTTCAACCAGAAAACCAAAAATATCCAAATTGGTACAATCGCGAACTAATCCAAGCTTTAAAAGAAAAGGAAAACGATTGTCGATTGTCCAAAAGATTAATCAAAGAGTATTATAAGAAATATTTAGAAGAAACCGAGAGAGTTTTAAAAGCAACGTTAAGGCATTCTCGGCTTATACAAAAACACTGAAATCATCAAACATCTTTCCTAGTGAAATATATTATGATAATGCACTTTTCAATACACCTCAAGATATTTGTGATAGTCTTGCTTGTTATTTCAAGACAGTATATTCTGACAACACTAGTGATAATGACTTGTCCACATCCACAGTTACCTCAGCACCCCTGTCATCTCCTCTATCTTCCACCACTTCTACTTCTATTTCTGTGCTTCCAATCACTCCGCAAGATATACAAAAAATTCTTCTAGGTCT